>OMNW01007987.1:19694-48228 GCA_900303245.1 Selene dorsalis
TAGACACTATGGTGACTCACTATAGCAGGCTTACTTCAGTAGCTGATAGAGGCGGGTTCCACAACTGGCTTTGTAGCAATATAAAAAAAAAACTTAAACTAAGCATCTTTACACTTAAAAAGATCTGGTGGATTAAAATACAGCAGCTGATCATAAATAAAACCAAAGACTATTGGGTTTAAATTTTTCTGAGTGACTTAAAAACAATCCCAAGATTGATTGTCTGGTTAATCCTCAGTGCCCATGGATGGTGTCTCCCATAGACTGTTTATAAAAAGGTTTCTCCATACTTTGAACGCAGCATTCAAATCTGTCACACGGTTCGAGCTCACGTGTCGCTGAGTACAGGTCACGTGCGGTCGTTCTCCCGCTCGAACCATTAACAGTTGAGAGGTCAGAACTGCGACGTTCTGAACGTCACTGTTCATCGGTACCGCAAGGTGTGTGTGAACTGACAGACATACTTCATCCTCCATAGTCTTTCTTTTTTCATTTTCTCTTTATGCCAGTTTACTGTGTTTCCTGTGCATTAAAAAAAATGTGAATGTGAATGTAAAAAATGTAAACCTTTTCTTTACAAATAAAAATTGCAAACATTGTGAATATTGTGTTATGGTGATGCAGTATTTGACGAACTTCATCAACTATGACTTAAAAATGTATTTAGCAAGAACTGGCTGGTATATGTTTACAGTACTGTTTACAGTCAAATGTTTTTATGCACTGTAGGCTCAGTTCTTCAAATATCAAAAAGCTGGGAGGTATTTTTGTGGAGGACAGTCTGAAGATGCAGTGTAACACAATTGGCGTCAATTGAACAAAAATTGTGGGAGGAGAAAGGTTGAATACATTTTATATTTTGGTGAAAGTTGCAAAACATGTATGGTTGAGTTGTTAGGAATTTTCAAAGTTTTGAAATTTAAACGCTTGCTGTGCCCCCCTCATGAGGACTATTGACATGTGCTTGCACCTGAGCATGGGACTCTGTCATGGGACTGGACCTTTGTGCAGGTGGACATCACCTCCACATGGATCTGACTTTGCATTTGTATACATGCTCAAAGTCAGTACCATCTAAACACGTACGTACCTGCATTGTCAGTGTGTTTACAAGTTTGTCCAGAGTCTGTCTCAAAGATGATGACACCTTTTGTTGCAGTCTGACAAGAGGCTCCTCGCCACTTCAACAAACACACAGTTCAGTATCATCAAGGCAAAACAAGAAGGAGACATGCAGACAGAAAAACACAAAACCACTATTACAGAAGTCATTAATATAGGCTCCTCTCGTCTTTTAGCATTTAAGAAAAAATTAGATCATTGTGATTTGCTTGATCATTGAGTTTTTGTATCAATATATTGTGAAATTGTGTGAAGTAATGGTTAAAACTCTGTAAACCTCGGCCGGTAAACCTGTTCCAGTGGTTTGGGAGCCTGAATAATGTAAGGATCTCCTCTAAGCTCTTCACCAATCTCCTTCCTCTCTCCTGATGTCTTCACATCAGGATGCACATCCTCTGCTGGCTTCTCACTGTTATGGCAACCCCTGCTGCAGCCCTTATTACACACATTAACACACAGTGTGAGGTGTAAAAAATCAACTCAGTAATGTTAAATTTGACCTAGTGGGGGGAACTAGACTGGCAAGAAGTTGTTGTTGTTCATGAAAATGTTGCAACTATTTGAAACTCTTTATACTCACTTGAATACTCAGGAAGTCTGAGAAGTCTGTAGTGCGTCTTCTGCAACACGACCATCCCTGTAGTGTGAACAGAGAATGATAACTCAAAACCAGTTGTAGTGTCTGAACGGGAGAAAACAGGTTCCCCCGAAAATAGGTTTGGAAACACTCACCACTTAATAACAAATTAAGTGGTTCAGGTGCAGGGTGCAAATACACCTTGCACCTGAACCTTAAGACATAATACAGTGTGACAGATGTAGATTGTGAGCTTCTCCATGTGTACATCCAAGGCCCTTACCAGACCATACACTATCCACTTATTGCAAATAGATGAATTAATTTACCTTGAGCGCATCATGAAACACAGGCACCCCTGGGTGGAAGATGCAGGCATCTGTACATTAGGAAACACACACACACAGTTAACACAATGAAGATCCTAACTGTCATCTCCACAGTCTGCTGTCTGTTGTCATGACATAAACTGCAAAGCTGCAAAGGTGGTTAAAATGCAGCCAAAACATTTGACATGTATATTTCTAAATGTCTGATATCAAACTGGCGGAGGTTTACCACTGCTCATGTGTGACATTGGTTAAATAGGCGAGTTATTCAAGGGCTATAACCACAAGGTTTTACAGGTTGACCTGATAATGGTCTGTTTCTTCTCTGCCTAATTAAACTCGAAATCTACTTGCACTATACTTCCTGTAACTAGACAGATATACCAGAAACCACTTAACTTAGTGATAAATGCTCAAGTAGCCTAGAAGATGAAGTCTTCGAGTTTAGTCCATTATAATGTGTTAAAGAAATACATCATATCACCTTTTAATTGAATCAAAGTACTAAAACAATTACTCTGTAGGCAAAGTATTCAGTGCCAATCGACTGGCTGAATAATCTTTTCACACTGCAGCGTTAGATATGCGTAAAATAAAATGTATGAAATCACCATGGTGACACGAAGAAGATTTACCGGGGCCACCAGGTCTCGTGAACGCGTCATGCTGAATTATAACGGAGCGTAAATTTAGACTTTGAGCTTCAAACTGACGCGTCAATGTCCGAAATACAACTGCGTGACAAAGTCCTGTGACCGCGACGCACATAACAAGATAAACCTGAGTTGTGCTGAAGATTAATATTAATGTTGTTACCTTCGGGGTTGTTGTCCGGGTCAAACCGCTCCTGTTGTAGCACAGCTGAGACATGGTCACCTTCACAGTAAAGTAAACCACAGGCTCAAATAATAAACATAAACACAGTAGCTGCTGTGTAACTTAAATATTGTCTAATTTCATTTCTTGAGCCGGAGACACATTGTATTCAAAGCAAAGCAGCTGATTGGCAACGTTGTGGCTGCTGCCATGTGTAAGTCCGCGCTGTCTCCGACTTTTACCGGAAAGTCCCGAAGAGGCTGCGGGAAGTTTCGCGCACCGTCGAAAAATGTATATGTTGTTGGTCCCATAGTAAGTTATGATATTATACCAACATAACCGTTAAGTATAACATACCAGCCTTTGTGGTGATGACAGGAAGAAAGGGTTGATGAGGCCTTTATACATGTCTGAATAGAAGGTCATAAAATATGATTTTAGTGAACTTTATTGATCTTAAACCAGCAACAGGTTCTCAAAATTAAGACAAGTTCAAAACATTTCCATCAATCAATCTCATAATTTTTTTTCTTGTTTCTTTCTTGTTTTTAATTTCTTGTACATTTCCTCTCTTCTGTCTTCCCTTGCTGTAAAGTTAAGCCCCATAACAGGGCATTTTAACCTGCCCTGTCTTTTTAGACTGTGTAAAGTATTTTAGCAAACAATAAGTCTGTAAGGTAAATAAGGTGATTGCTCAAAAGTTAAATTAAAGACTTTTATTTCCTGACTGTTTTAACACCAGCTTCCTCAGCTCAAAACAGCGTTAAATGTATAACTGGGACTATGACTTAAGGTCTTTTTAGTTGGAAAAGAACTAGAAAAGGGATGAACTGAACTGGAAAGAGGAGGAACATTTTTGATTCACTGATAAAGACTGGCACAAGTTGAAAGGAAAGGAAATCAAAACAAATTCAATCCAAATAACTTATTACCTATTCCTCTGCTCTGTACATGTTTAACAGTAGCTGTGCAGCAGCGGCACAACTACTCAATGAAGTCCAGGGTCAAGGATGATGCTTTTAATTAATATTCCTAGTTCCAAAGAAATAACTGAAATCAATTACACTGTAGTTTGAAAGAGTGAAAGACTACAATGTAAAATCAAGAGAAATGCACTGAGAAAATTCAGGAGCATATCCATTTGTAGGTGAGATCAATTGTATAAAAAAAACTAACTTGCACAACATGTCATCGATTCCCACCTCATCACATAAACATATGAACAACATCCAAAAGCTAATATTTTAAATATAGCCTTAGCTCAACATTCATCCATACACCACATCATTTATTTAGATGCTATTTGTAAACTTTCAATATAAAGAAAAACACATTTGCCTGTAAAATTCACAGCCTGGCACAATGATGATTTTGATTACTCCTCCTCCTCCTCATGCCTGGCTTCGTCTGACAAACAAACTAGTAGTAGAGTTGGTAAAAGCAGTGCATGATATGGTTTCACATGTATATCTCTCTTCCATACTGCAACATAACATGAGGTATTTTTCAGGCAATCGGCAAAGTCGGATTCTTTTGTTACATCTGGCTGTTAAGCTTTGATTTCACAAATCACAAGGCCACACATCGAAATGGCAACGACAGCTGAGTTATTTAAAATCCCTTGTAAGAATGCATTCTCCTTAGCACTGATTGTAAAACATGACAATCTAGTATTGCATAAACGCCACTGAGCTGGAACGCATAGCCCAACGTTTTCTTTCTGTCTGGAGCAACAGGAACATTACTGTCACAGACTCTTTGATGCTACAATCAAAACAAAATGATCTCATGTATGAACTTAATGTTATCAAAGCCCAACTATTACACACTTGAACACGATACTTTTGCGATCTGTCGACCATTTTCAGCGTTTTGAGCGCTCCACTTTGACGATACTAGATTTCCATGACAACATAGAAACTTGAAAAAAAAAACCTATAACAGAGCACCAAGTGCCTCTCTTTTGTCCATCATATCCACATGAAATGGCACAGGTTTTCATGACATAATCTTATCTCCAACTCACTCATCTACCTGGGTCATCTCTCTAAGGCACTCTTTCAGGTTTTCCACCCTGTTTTCTGGAGCGCTCTGTATGGTCTGCTCCAGCAGCTGCCGCACCTCATCCAGTCCAGCCACCGTCGGCATGTTGTGGCGATACAAATACCCACTCAGCTGATTGGTGTGGCACTCTGGGGAGAGCAGGCCACACAGAAAGCGCACAAACATGTCATAATCGCCCAGTGGGGAGCTGAGGGTTCGCACCAAAGCACATTGGATAAGACCTGCTGCTGATTTGCTCTGATACTTCAATGTGGAGGTCTTGGGTAGCATCCCTGAGTCTAGAACGTTCTTAGACTCTGAGCGGAACGTCACAAAGACGTGCAAAGCAGCCAAGAACTCCTTAAAGAAAGAAGAAGTATGGAAATTATTTTTATTAATATCCTAATTAGTGGTTTCTCAATTACATGCACACAATTAAATTGTAAATTGTCTTCAACGTATGATAATTATAATTGACAAACATGTAAAAGAGTTTAATTGAATATCAAGGTGTGAACACGTGAGATGGAAGGGGTTCTACCTGAACAGTGACGTGAATGAAGCAGAACGTCCTCCTCCCATGTGAGGCAGCAGCAGCAGGGAGCTCAGTGCACAGTCCGGACCACACCGTCACCTCCGTCACATTCAGGCCGCACTCCTTCACATCCTCTTCGAAGAACTCACAGGTTTTCTTCTCCAACATCTTAAATGCCATCTTCCCCATCTTCATCAGCAGGGTCTTGTCATTGTCAGACCATTTCTGGTTGAACACAGACAAATTCTCACACTGAAGATCAGCCATTCAATTGTGTGCCCTGACAGATGTCTCTTTTATATAAAACCACCCAGCACCTTAAGATGTTAAATTTAAATACACAATAGTGATGTGTTAGATTAATTGTATCACACTGCACCAGATGGCAACAGGTGCTCATTAAATTGTAACACTACTAGGAATTAGTAATTATTAATTTGTAAAATGTTAATTACTACATTTTAATCATATCCTAGTAGTGATAAAATAAAGACCAACAGGTTAAAAAAAAGGACAATACAGGCAATTTGTGGCTGTATTACATTCAGGAATAATAAAATATGATGGACGTTACCAGGTTATTTTCACATATCCCATAGTAGAACTGCAGCCTGCGATTTGTCTGGACAATCAAGATGTTGATGTAGAACGGAGTCAGTCTCGGGGGTCGTGCTCCATACCCCTGATAACGGTAGCAGCGCTCGAACACTGTGGCCACCATCCAGCAGACAAAGGGCTGGCGGGAGAGCATGCTGAGCGTCGGCAAGCGTTTGTAATGTGCCACAATTTTGGCTGCTAGTGTTGAGTCTCTAAAGCGTCTGGTCAGGTAGGCATCTTTCATCTCATCACTGGAGGAAAGAGGAAAGAGAGAAACACAAGTCAACTGAAATAGACGAAGTCAAAGTGAATTGAACTTACAATAAGTTACCCAAGTCTATTGCTGAATCAATTTCAATTCAAATGATCAAACATATTTACAGGATATCATACCAAAACATATACACACAAAGCAGAACATACAAAATATGACATACAGTAAAAATAAGACACACACACACACACACCTAAAGCCCTGGATTTCCGTGACTACATCTACAAACTGAGATGGGATCTGTGAGACAGCCGCCCGTCGCCCCAGGATCCAGATGAGGGCACCAGGGAACACAGTGCCTCTGATGATATTCACAATCAGGACATCAGGATGTGCCTGGGTGTTCATATCATTTATAACAGGAGCACTCTGAAGAGAGAAACCAAAGAAAAATAGGCAAAAAAATATGATTCTGATAATGTTCAACTCCAAAGCAAGTACCTTCATGAAATGTGTTGATTAAAAAAGCATTAAAAACATAATAACATTTAAACCTTATTTTAGTTTTTAGTGATATTACTTCATATTATTGCTGTGGCATTTTTGCAGAAAAATGCGAAAATGCAACATGTATTCTAAAGTATCTGTAATATTTATCTTTTATGTTTGAAAGAGTTGTATGTCTCAATTGTATATGTGCACTGATGGATACCTTCCACTCCAGTGGAGCTTGATAACAATCAAAGGAGTCCATTATGATGAGAAATTTACAGTCCTTGTCCTCCAGGTATGTCAAGTCTTTGCACTCAGGATGATGATTAATGATGATATCCAAGATGGACATCTTCTGAGAAGGGGGAAGGCTTTTACTTCGCAGAAACCACAAAGTACGGAAGGACATTTTGATGACAAACTGCAGATCCTGCACAAAAAATACACAGACAAATGGTATCAGACTTAGAAAATTAAAACATCAAAACTTAGTATTGGGAACTGAAATTAATCAGAATAAATTAAGTTAAATATCATTACAAAAGCAATGTTCACAAAACATTTATTTGTTCCTCGGTTTAATGTATTAAGCAACATTACACATTAATGAGATGTTTTTGAGGGTCATCAAGGGTTTAACACACTGACCGTTACATCCTTTGCTTCAGCTAAACGGTTATATAACTCAATATTAAAGCAGCACGAATCCGTTTTTGAGCACTTACAGGAAGAAGTCCAAATAAAACTGAATAAAAGATGCAGTCTACAGTTCGTTTTTGGTTATCACTCATGAATAGTATATTCCCTACTTTATCCAGCCTTGAGGTGAGTGATCGTAAACAGGCGGCTGCACAAGGATGAAGTTGTTTACTAAGATAAAGTTTAATCTTTGCAGTCACTTGACCTGGTCTGGTTTGTGTCAACAATTATGAAAAAAAAAATCTGCATTTCATTTGTAGTAATTTAAAATGACAGCTGCATTTTGGACTCTACAGACTGCTCAGTATCTGACAGTTAAGTTGGTGCTCATCTGGATGCTACGTAAGATATTGGGAAAGAAGAACTTTTTTGCCTCATATCTCACCTTATTAGCACGCATTTCTGCCCAGTCTAGGGCAAACTTTGCCACAGAGACCGACATTCCAATTCCTGGAATCCCAGTGGTGACCACTGTCCTCACTGGACTGCCATCATCCCTCTGGAGTCGGAACAAATTGTTCAAATGAACGAAGGTATCTGTACTTGGGACCTGGAGAGTTGACCGGGGCTGTGGCCGGAGCTCATGGGAGGGGTCAACTCCTCCAAATCCACAGGTGGAAATCTGGGGCTCAACATAGATGGTGTTGAGAAGATTCTGCTTCCCAGCTCTGACGACCCCCTCACGAATGACCGTGTGTTTTCTGATCAAATACTCCTTCAGATGAGACCGGATCAATGCTGGCGGTGAAGAAAGATAAAAGAACAGTAACAAGTCAGAATTCAACATCTTGCTCAAGGAGGATACTTGTCTGCATGGGGTTTTAGGGCCTACACCTACTACACCTGCCTGTGGACAGCAGTGCTATGTTGCTGCACATGCTCTCACTGGACATGCCACAACCAATCCTAAATACTATACCTGCGATCTGTCAAGGAGTTTGTCATATCACTCCTGTGAAAATGAGAATCACCTCCGTCTGAGTAACATCCATCAATTCTATCTTTCCCATGATGACAGGTTCTTAGTGTCTTTAGAACAGTAAGTGAACCTGAACCTGCTAAAAAGCTTAAGAGGAAAAAATCCTCCACCCGTTCTCTGATCCTAGTCCTACATATTTCTTTCATGAGTAAGTTTTAAACCTAAGGATTGACATTTTCAATTGTCCTTTTCAAACATGTATCCATGTTGCATTAATCGTACCTATGGAGGACAAAAATATCCTCCATTTTCGCTTCTTTAAGTCTGCCATGTCAGACAAAGTAAGTTTTGCAAAAATTAAAAGTATGGCTGGTATCAGTTACCTTTTGAAGGTCATAGCACAGAAACTGCTGTACCATGACCTTTGGTGAAACATGAGCAACGTTTAAAAAAGGCTTCTCAAACAAACTGTAAAATATCTCAGGTTTCATAAGTATTAAACTAATCAAACAACCTAAATGTCCACTTACCTCTCTTGCATTGTTTTCGCAGGGCCTCAGACTCGGGCACCTTGCCAATCATTTCTAGTGTATTAATGGTGTGTGACAGGGAACGATCGAAGCCTGCACAACAAATTATTAATCAAAATAAAAGATAAAATGGTTACAATCAGTGAAAGTGAAGAACGGTAAATTCAGCGCTGTATTTAAGTTTCTTTTATTGTGTCTGCTCTTGATGTGTGTTCTTACCAAGGACCTCCAGCATCTTGTCCACAAAATCAAGAATGTCTCCGTCCATCACTTGTTGCTTGGTCATGTTTTTTTCCCATTGTAAAAAACACATCTTGAATTTGAACAGCTCTTCCACAGTGAGGTCTGTCAGACTTTTCTGGATACTCTATAGACAGACGATTGCCAACAAAAACACACAAGTTAGTACAAGTTAAATAATATTGCCCTTTTCTGCTGTAGTTATTATTATTGCCAAAATTAACTGTTTTTAAATTTTAATATTTTTGTATTTGAACATAACAAATGAACAAATGATTTAATGCTGATCAAGTTCTTTATAAAGTTAAGATGCAGCATTGGTTTCAAACAGGTCCAAGCCTTTAACTTTTAGTGTGTTAGGGTTAGAGAGACAGAGGATGGCAGTGCAGCCTGTGGTGCACCAACCTTAAATATATGGGGCAGGTCTTGCTCTGAGTGTAGTTTTCCTGGCTGGTGGTTCTCATCAACATGCATTGCATCTTCCGGTTCAACAGGCTCAGGTGGTTCTGGAGAATTTGTAATCAAAGCCTCATCCATATCTTCCTCAAGGTCTTCTTCTAAATCCTCCAGATCAGAAGACCTGATAGACAGTGGGAACTCCAGGGTCAGAAATTGCAGAACACTGTCCACTGATCACAATTATGGTTTATCACATTTGACAGAACAACATAAAAAAAAAAAAAAAAAATCACAAGTAAATGTTTTCTCAGACTTGTATACATTAATAAACAATATACTGAATATTCAATATGTTTGTCAATGTTAAATCTATCCATCAATTAAAAAAACTAATTCAAATCTTTAAATTGAGAATTTGAAGTAAAATACACATGGCAAAGTATTGTCTGCTGATTTTTCGAAACACACTTTTTGTTACACATTTGCATATTTCCCTGTTTAATTTCTGGTAAATGGTAAATTGTTAAGCAATGGAAAGATTTCTGCAAATTCTACAAATATATATTACAATATAAAGACAATTATAACACAGAGCACGACACAGAATATTTATTTACATTTGCAGATTTCATAGATGCTGTGAAATCAGAGTCGTGTTAGTTGTGTGATCAGTATTTAAACATTCTAATAAACAAGAAAAAGTACCTACTGTTTTACTACACATTTTACACATCTACAATGTGTGAGTGTTTGAGTGTGCCCTGGTGTGTCACCTGGTGTCAATGACAGCAGCTTCCTGTGGTTGCTGCTGCGTGGTCATAGTGTAGAGGGTCTCTGGAGACTCGGAGCGAATCAGCTGCATCCTGGAAAAAGTGAACATTGGGGGTACATACTATATGAGCATTTCAACCTCATATTAGTGACTTCGGAGTCAATTAATGTCCCACTATGCACTCACATGTTTGGTGTAAAGAAACAAATGTGTCTTCCACAGAAAACAATGACAGGAATTAGTTTTTAGTGTAACAACCTAAGACAATATAAGCATTTACAAGTTCATCCTACTCTTGGTACTGCGTGCAGTTAAAAGCCGCTGGTCAAGAAGCTTTCTTGATGTGAAAGGGAAATCGATATTAACCCTGAAGTTCTTGATTATGAACTGACTTCACATTTTCACCAGCGGACTGCCATATTTATTACACTCATACATTTACAGGCTATGCAACTCCACAAGATCATGAAAAATGTGTTGTTAGATCATGCATATAAAATTGAGTGATTAAATGTTACTGTTCAGAAAACGTAGACTTTGATTATGGAAAAGAGCAATTAGTATTATGTTTACAGCTTTTTAAGACTTATAAAACGTACACTATTGAAGTACAACAAAAGTTATGCTCAATAAATAGCTATAAAATGCTCAAATATAAAACAAAGACACAGTACCCTGTTGCTTCAGGAGCACGGAATTCAGGTAATGCAGCAGGCCTTTCTTCAGTTTTCATCTTCTCCTCTTCTCCCCTGTTCTCTCGATGCTCCTCATCCCCCTCCTCTTCCTCATCCACTTCACTGTCACTTTTCATTGAACCATAGCTGGAGGGTGGCCTCCTCAACTTCGGCCTCTGCTGTAAGATGCTGAGGGATGAAAAAAAAAGAGCAAGCAAATACTTTTCAGGTAGTTTAATAACAAGGGACATGTTCAACTAGTATGTTTTTGAGTTGGGGATGTGTGACAAATGAGAGTAAATATTTGAATAGGAGTGCATAACTGACACAGATTTATTATAACTACCTGCTAACTACATAGAAACCGCTAGGTCACACAAATTACATTCAGAAGCTAATATGACTAAAGGTTGGCAGACAACATAATAAATAATTTGCCATGGTAAAAAATGTAAAAGGTTTGGTGACTGTCACCACACCTTGGCAGAATTCAGCTGTTTTACAACACATACCTTTCCACTTCATTGTCCGGCTCCATGTCTCCAGTCGTGACAGACTAACACTCCTCAGCAGTAAAAATGACTTTCACGCCACTAAATTTTCATTAACGAAGTAACTTTTCCACCCTCTAATAGACTCCACCGCAGTGACATCGCTTGAGCAAACCCGCTGTCACTCTCCGTTGGGGCGGTTATGCTAACATAAATACTTCAGCTAACAGAGTGGACACACGAAGACAACGACACGGTGAAAATAAATGTCTCACAGAAAAATGTCTATTCTAAACATGAACGCCGAACTACACGGTCAGTTTGCCGGTGGTCTATTCCTTAGCTTAATGCGCCATGTTTGATGAGCTCGAACTTTCGGTTTCGAGAGGGAGTGTTTTCTATCGGCAACTTTTAGACTTCCGGTTCACATCCTTCAGAATAAAAGCGTACTCTTACCGTGCCTATAACCCCAGCAAGCAGTTGACACGAATAACGTAACAAAATGCGTATCCTGATGTGAATAATATGAAATGAAGACTGTGCATTTGTCCACAAGACTATTGTACAACTGAAACATGCTCAGCCTCAAAATTGGTGGAAACACAATATTTTACTGCGGCGTAGCTCCCTTAAATGTACAAATATAACCTTCACATTCACATAAAAAAGGGACCGTAGTCTTACGTCTTCTTTCTTTTTCATTTTTTCAAAATGTAAAACAATATAGGAGAATAGGTTTGGTCATGACTGTTTCAACACAAACTCATCCTGCTTTTATTCTGAAGGCCAGAGCGATTATGGCCAAACAGCCAGGAAGTGAAGTCATCAGCAGTGTTTGCCGTTTTACGTATCACGAATATTACAAGGCAGAAATTTAGGTTACTCCTTTACATTTTTTCAAACAGCTAAGCAGGAGCAGTTAAAGCATTGATCCATCAAGAATTCCTTATACATTTTAAACTGGGCTTCCCCGGTGGTCAGCAAGGACCAAAACCAAATGACTGAAAGTGAGCTTCCTCGCTTTAAAACACTAATCTCACTGGCAGCTCATGCTGTGAACAGATCGAAATATCACATTTTGTTGCTCTGACAGATGTGTGGTAGCAAAAACACCGTGGACCATTCTCAGACTCACAGGACTGGTAAGGACTGAAAAAGCAGACCCTTCCACAGTGTGTCGTAAAATGGTTTTATTAAGAAACATGTAAATATAATACAGAAATAAAATCGAAGAAGATTTAAAGATTAAAAACGGTCTCAAAGGACAGAACAAAAATTAAAGAAGTATAATCAAGGAGAACTGTCCTCACACC
Organism: Selene dorsalis; assembly: GCA_900303245.1. Lineage (NCBI taxonomy): Eukaryota > Metazoa > Chordata > Actinopteri > Carangiformes > Carangidae > Selene > Selene dorsalis. The sequence goes on from OMNW01007987.1 coordinate 32,457, forward strand.
TTCATCTTCTTCATCATCTGTGGGATTTAAAAAGGAAAAACAAAAAGTCAAAAGTCAGAGATACCCTTATAAATGCAACATAACTTTGATGTTTCTGGCTGAAATAGTGTTTTGTTAGTGTTGTTAGTGTGGACACCCCTTCTCTTACATTGATACATAAAAAGAAAAACACCGTGAGTTACTGTGCCATAATACCAGAACCCTCAACCAAGCACTTGATAAACACCACCATAAAATCAGAATCCCCATTAACTAAATTAAAAGTGACATTTGACCTTTTATGACTTCCAGCAAGGTTTTTCTTCTGTAACAGACACGGAATTCTGAAAACAGTGTTCAAATTTAGCAGTTACTGACGTGCACTAACTGAACATATTCCAGGTAAATTCTTTCACTCCGACAAAAAAAAAATCCAGTTTATTAGATACACTTGTACGATCCAATGCAATGCAGCAGGATTCATTTAGGATACGGGATTCAGTTTTGTCAATTCTTTGCTCATTTTTGAGTCTGTTGTCAGTTGTGTTGTTGAGTTTTAAAATATATTTTACACATATTCAAAGCAATGTAATGGAGTCTACCACAACAGTAACAACAGAAGCATTGGCTGTTGATGCAAAAAATGTTGTGTAATCAGCACCCCTACCAAAATGTCAACAAAAGTTGATGATCAGTTCAGCCTTCTTAAATAAATTATTTATTTATTCAAACACTGACTGTTGAGCTACATTTCCAGGGAAAAGATGCAATTAAATGGATGCTAAACTGGTTTGACACGTCAATTTGTCTTTTTTGGTGGACTTATGGTTACAAACTAGCGTTGCAGTAAATATACAGCTGTGCAACAAGTGAGCAAATCACCACAAAAGGCTTGTAAGCAATTCAGCCTATACCTTATCTCATACGGCTCACTGTGGCTGAATGACGAATGAGAAAAGTGACTGTACTGTCTCTGCCAACAACTAAAAGATGTAAAAGAATTAAATTCAACTTTACTACAGTGCCTCCTCTACCTGCTCCTGTTTGACTCCCCTACCCTTGCCAGTACACCGCAGGCAGCATATTGGCATGGGCAAATAAAATTCAATCTGAAAGCTTCACAGGGTAAGTTAAAATGATTACTACCTATAAAAACCTTAATGGATTTGTGTCTGTATGTTTACCTTGCGAGCACTGGCAGTCAGTCCAGGTGACTTTGCAGACCTGCTGGTGGGTTGCGGAGACTTCTGTGCTTTTGTAGCTCTGCTTACTCGTCCCACTTTAGCCTGAGGATTTCCTGTAGGTATGTTTTCTTGGTACTTGCGCGCAGTTGTCCGAGCGGGTGACTTTAAACTTTTTCCTGGAGATTTTCTGGTGGAGCTGCGTAGTTTGTTCAGCCCTTTCTTCAGGTAGTTGTTGCTTTTAGGTGTGTTCTCAATACAGAACATCATGGACTGCCTCCGCTCAGCCTGAGAGAATAACACAAGTCACACTGCATGAAATAAACACGTACTAATTATGTTCCACAGTAACATGAATGATAGGTCGTCACCCTCTCCATTTTCAACCCAACAGTTAATTAATGTGTGCGTGTGCATATATTACACTCACTGGACTGAGAACAGGCTGAAGCTGTGAGCTGGAAGGTCCACTATACACATTCTTGTTTTTAGGGGTGAGGGGCCGAGGGAAGCAGCTGGCCTTCATCTTTTTCTGTGAAATTGAGATAAAAACAAATGTGGGAAAGAGGCAAACAGAGCATCAGGAAGTGAAATCTATAAAAAATTACTTTTTTCTTAAAATTACATTGACACATAATTACGGAACTTCTCAATGACTTAAGAGTAACATTTGAGATTTCCATTGAAATAAACAACACAAAAGCCTGACCAGTTTTCTTTCTTTCTTTTTTTTAGAGCAGTGACAGACATATACAATGACAGAATAATTTACAGATTAACAATAAACTTGATCATAGTATTAACACGTAGTATCAGAAAACAGTATCTTCTGACCTCCAACTTTCTCCAAGATTACATTACACAGAAAAATTAAGAGAAAAGCAACTAAAACCACATTTAAGTTGAACAAAGAAAAGACTGTGTAAGAGAAGACATAACAATAAAACCAACCTCAGGTGAAGTATGAAGTACAGACAATGTAGATGAAGACCGTTTTGTGCCTTTCGGACTTCTCAGCTGAGAGGAGCTGACCGTTCTTGATGGCAGCTGGCCGGGCATCAGGGACAGACGAGAACGAGTATTGGCTGCAACACCTGACTGTCCCATCATGAGAGAGTGCCGGTGGGAGAAGAGAGAGTCTTGCAGCTGGCCAGGCATCATGGACGCCCGACGGATTGTGTCAGATGGGTCACCAGTGCGGAGTTCTTCGTCTGTGAAAACGAACCCACCGCCATTTCCGGTCTAGAGGAACAGATAGAAAGGGATTTCATGAAACTGTGAGAAGAATGAAAGGCAACAAAATACAATCTAACAATAATATTCAAAGCCATCAAGCAAAGCATGTTCAAACTAGTGGTTTCACTGGTACTAGGCCTTGTCAAAAAGTCGGCTGCTACATCCATACAGTAATTCAACTAATATGATTTTAGTCAGAATCATCAGATGCATAGTAGCAAATAAGCATCTGTATGCTTGAATTGTTTACTGTCTAAGTGTTCCTCTCACCTCAGACTCTATTGGGTAGCTGCTCTTCAGATGAGGAAGGCAGGCCTTGTTCCTGGCCTGGAGCTCAGCAATCCTCATCCAATCTTCAGGTCCACCCTCTGGCTCATTCTCTGCCCCCACACAGAATGTGCTGGTGGCTGAAGAGTTCCAATGCAGGAAAAAAAAGTTTTATACATAGTTTTGAAAAATCTCAGTTCTTGACTAGGGTGATGGTATAACTGATCAAACTAATCAACAACCAATCTGGGCTGGCTGAAAGCACCTGTGAGGATATGTTATGTTTGAAATATGACCTCTCATTTTCTCACCTTAGCACACAACCTCCCTCAAGTCAGCCAAGTATGTACTTACTCTGTGAATGGATTGTGCTCCGTCTGAACCCTGGAAGACTAGAGAGTTGATCAGCACTAGTTCTGGCGGGTGTGTCAGACAGCACCATCGACACTGGTCGTGCACTGGAGAGGTCTGGTTGGGAGCGGGCTGAGACCAGACTGTAGAAAGTCTCATCAGCTTCATTGCGCCCTGGGGTTTTCTGTAGATCACAGTTTATACAATCACATATGGCTACAGTGCTGCAGTGAGAGTATGGGACATTTTGAAAGGACAAATGGAAACATTTAGTTTGCACTAAAAAACGTCATTATAAAAAGCTAAATACAATGTCTTAGTCAAGGATAAGTATTTTAAAAATAATGAAAAAGTTACAGAGCAAAAAAAACATGTAAAGCTGACCCATCAAAATGCAAAAAGATTTCCAAAGCCATGTGCATAACACTACATTTCAGAAAAAGTTAGAAACCACTATGATTATCAAAATGTACAGTTATTCTTCACCATCTTCAGCAGTGTGTGTGCAATACTGTGAACATGCTAAACATGCAGTGCACAGGTGAGTTTCCTCCACCTTGGTCAAGGTGATGTTTATAACCTGCGTGGTCCTGCGTCGTTTGACAGATGAACTTGGATTTTTTCGGGCTGAATCCAGTTCCATTTTATTGTCTGTACTGGTCCTAGGTGATGAAAAAGAAAACAGTTAACTAATATAGTATGAAGGAAGGAATAAGATTACACTAAATTTGATGACAGGGAATTTCAACATACACTGGTATACTTTTTTAAGACATAAAAACTGATAGGACTAATATTGACAACGTGTCTTGCCAAAAATCATAAAATTCTACAAGAAAATCAGCCAAAGTTTCTAAGTATATATTGACAATATAATATCGGATACAGATGGTTGGGCACAGTTGTAACATCTGTGTGACATACCTGTTAATGTGTCTGGTGTTTATAGGTGTGAAGTAGAGTGTTTCCAATGACTCCGCCTGTAGTCCCCGTCGCTTGGCTGCCAAGCGCTCTGAACTGCGAACAAGTGGCGTGCTTGATTCATCTGGTGCTGAAAGTTTCCTGCAAAGGGTAAGAAACCATGTTGTTCAAGGTTAGAATCACCAACAGGTGATCACTATGCCTCTGAAGATTTTATTGCCCTTTTCCCCAATTTTATTTCTACATTGATGGTACAAGAACAATGGGCAGGGTAAAAAGCCAGCTTCCAGAGAAGTCTTGAGAACAATAGGCACTCTTTGTAGGGAAAATAAATGACATTTCATCATGACAATTTCATTTATGCATTTCAAAAAAGGCAGCACATTGCTGTAACATCAAGAAGAACATACAAATTATTAGAGATGATTTACTTTCATATATCGAATCCAATCCAACGTAAATTCTTCACAACACAAATTCATTAAAAAAGAACCCTTGGAACAGAAATGGCTGGATGGTCTAACACTATGCAAAGTATTATATTACTTGTATTTCAATGACATTGGTGCAGAACTAAAAGATTTCATGCTACATATCTGGGAAGACCATTACCTTGTGCTGTTCAGAGAGTCCTCCAGAGAGCTCTGGTCCAGGCTATCAGAGCTCATCGTTCTCTTCACCCTTGTCTGAATACTTGATTGTGTGTTGGGAACATCAAGGTGATGCAAATCTGTTGCACTTCTTCCATTGCTATGAATCTTACTCTGTGCCCGCAACATATGGTCAGCGGTGGCCAGCTGAAGGTGGACAAATGTAGTGATAGAAATCTGGGTTAAATATGTTAGAAACATCTTAAGTCCTTGAACTTAATGTTGAAAAAGAATGTCTGCTCATGCTTAGTGTTCACATTTGCTCATGCTTCATACACTACCAACCTGTGCCTTCAAACTGGCCACTGTGTCAGAGAGTTTTTTTTCATTCGTCTGGACCTTCTCCAAATCCCGTTGAAGTAGCTTGTTCTCCATGGTCACGGCTTTGACTTCACTTTCCTTAACCTCAAGGGAATGCTTGAGTTCAGCCACAACCTGTTGGCTTTCCTGGAGAAGCTCCTTCTTGTTGTTGTAATGACTCACTGCTTTCTCCAACTGTGGCATTGCAATAATAAAAACAAGTACTTTAATATCAGTGCTTCCATTCACATTACTCATCTAACAGCAGAAACAAAACTTATTGTTCCAGTCAAAAAGAGTCGAAGAGAGGGGCTATGTGCTTTTGAATTTTAAACATTTAAATGTACAGAGATGCTTGTAAATCTGCATTGCTGTGTTTTGTGGTGGTACTAACCTGCCCCTTGTAGTGTTCTGCAGCCTCTGATTTAGTTGTGAGCTGTTCCTGCAGGTCCCTCTTCAGAATTTCAAATTCTTCCACGCTTCCATTCTCTTTCAAGAGTTTTTCTTTCTCCATTTTCAGTATTTCCACTTCTTGCTGTAGAAGAGATTCCAGTTTACGGGAGGCTATGTTCTCCCGCTCCAAGGCCTGCTTGGCTTGAACAAGTCTCTCCCTCTCAAAGGTTATGGCTTCAAGTTGTTTATGCAGGGATTTGTGATCTTTTTCCATCTGATGTATCTTGACCACAAGTACTTCTTTTTCCTGAAAAAGAACCTCTTTTTCCCTGAGAGTCACAACCTGCAGCTCCTTTACATCCACTTTCAGTTTGAGCTCTGCAGCATGCCTCTCTTTGTGTTGGTTTAGCTCTGCATTTACTGCATCAAGCTGCTCCTGGAGAAGGTCTTTCTGCTCAACGGACTCCTGTTGAGTTTTAAGTATTATCTGTTCCTTAGCGACAAGTTTCTGAGAAACGTTATTAACTTCTCCTTTAAGATCCTGGATCTCCAGCTGAAGAGCATCCATCTGTTTGGAGCTGTCCTCCTTCATCTCAACCAGAATTCTCTCATTGGCTTCTGCTTCTTCTTTTGCCTTTTGTATCTGGGCAGCCTGGGCAGTAACCTCCTCTTTGAGACTGTTGAGATTTTGTTCTTTATCAGCAATGAGTGTGTTGAGGGCAGACAACTTAGTCTGGAAATCCTGAAGTTTCTCTTCAGCCTTGAAGAGTAGGCTTTCTTTGTCACTCTGTGAGTCCTTTAGTTTTTGAATCTGTTCTTGGCGTTGAGCCAACACATTATCTTTGGACTGCATATCTTCTTCAGCCTTTCTCAGTGAGGAAGCAAGAGTCTCTACCTGTTCCTTCAAACTTTGGAGCTCCTGGTTTAGCAAATATGACTGCTCTGAGCTGTCAGTCCTCAGTAGGGTTAGCTGTTCCTCTTTAGCTTGGATCTCCTTCCTCATGCTCCTGACCTGTTCCTCAGAATGAGACAGCTGTTGCTGCAGAAGCTCCTTCTGATAAGAAATCTCCTGCCCCTGCTTGCTGAGCACAACAAGTTGTGTCTGAACCTTCTCTTCAGATTTTGTGAGGGACTCAACCATATCATCAAGCTGCTTTTTTAGACGACTGATCTCTTGCTGTTGGTCGTCAGAATGTAAGGAGCCCTCTTTCTTTAGTGTGACGAGTTGTTCCTCTTTAGCCTGGATCTCCTCCCTAAGCCCTCTTATCTTCTCTTCAGATGTTGTCATCAGGTTTTGAAGTACATCCTTTTCCTGAGAAATCTCCAATTCCTTTTGATTCAGCAGATCTTCTTTAGCCCGAACCTGCTCTGTTGCAGTCTTCAGTGATTCACTCAAACTTTCCACATGATGTTTTAGAGTCTGGATTTCATTCTGCAGCACCTCTGACTCCTTGTGTTTCTCAGTCTTTAGCATGTCCAGCTCGTGTTCTTTAGCCTGGATCTCCTCCCTAAGCCCTATTTTCTCTTCTTCAGATGTTGTGAGCATGTTTTGAAACACATCCTTTTCCTGTGAAATCTCCAATTCCTTTTGAATCAGCAGATTTTCTTTAGCCTGAACCTGCTCTGTTGCAGTCTTCAGTGATTCACTTAAACTTTCCACATGATGTTTTAGAGTTTGGATTTCATTCTGCAGCACCTCTGACTCCTTGTGTTTCTCAGTCTTTAGCATGTCCAGCTCGTGTTCTTTAGTCTGGATCTCCTCCCTAAGCCCCATTTTCTCCTGCTCAGTTGTTGTGAGCATGTTTTGAAGCGCATCCTTTTCATGAGAAATCTCCAATTCCTTTTGAATCAGCAGATTTTCTTTAGCCTGAACCTGTTCTGTTGCAGTCTTCAGTGATTCACTCAAACTTTCCGCATGATGTTTTAGAGTCTGGATTTCATTTTGCAGCACCTCTGACTCATTGTGTTTTTCAATCTTTAGCGCGTCTAACTCATTTTCTTTAGTTTGGATACCCTCCCTCAGCTGATTCAACTCCTTTTCAATGACTGTAGTGTGCTGTTTAAGTGCCTCAATCTCCAAAGAGCTTTCCTGCTCCTGCTTGGAAATCAACTCTTCTTTGGCCTGAAGCTGTTCTTTGGAGACCTCAAGAGAATTGCTCATGCTTTGCATTTGTTTATTCAGACTCTCAATCTCCTGCTGTAGCAATTCAGAGCTTGCAGACGTGTCAGTCTGAAGCTGTACCAATTGTTCCTCCTTGGCATGAATCTCGGCATTTAGCCTCTTCACTTCATCTTCAGATTCTACTAACTGTGTCTGTAGTACCTTCATGTGGTTAGTGTTCTGTGCATGATGTTCAGCAAACAGATTTTCCTGTGATTTCAAATTGTCCTCCACAGATTTTAGTGAGGAGCTAAGAAACTCTATTTGTTTCTTTAAATCACAGATCTCTTGATGGAGTAGTTCGGACTGCTCTGAACTACGATTTTTCAACACATTCATCTGTTCCTCTTTAGCTTGGATCTCCTCCCTCATGCTCCTAACTCTGTCTTCAGAAGCAGACAGTTGTTGCTCCAGAAGCTCCTTCTGATGAGCACTCTCCTGCTCCTGTTTGTTAAGTGCAACTACCTGGGTGTGAACTTGTTCCTCAGCCTTTTTGAGAGAGTCTTTCAGACTTTCTACTTGGCCTTTTAGACCTTCGATCGCTTGCTCAAGCATTTCAGCCTGTCGAGACCCGTCATTCTTTACCACATTAAGGTGCTCATTTTTGACCACTATCTCTGCAGTAAGCTTCTGAATTTCCTCTCCACAAGTTGAAACCTGCTGCTGGAGTATTTCCTTTTGTTGGACGTTCTCTTGTTGGGTTCTAGCCAGTAAGTCTTGCTTTAGTTGAATTTCCTGCTCAGCCTGCTTGAGAGACGAGTTAAGGTCTTCCACTTGGACAGTTAAGGTCTGAATTTTACTGTGAAGAATTTTTTGCTCATTAGACTTCTCTGCAAGTAATTTGGTAAGCATTTCCTCTTTGGCTTGAATTTCGTCTTTAATTTTCTTGGTTTCATCTGTAAGAACTCCCACTTCTTCTTTGAGACCTTTAATTTGCTGGTCTTTTTCAGCCAGGAGAGAATTGGCAGCAGATAGCCTTGCCTCAAGACCTTTCACCTTTTCTTCAGTCTCTTGAAGACGGTCTTCCTTCTCTTTCTTAGTTTCTTTGAGTTTTTCAATTTCTTGTTCACAGGCAGCAACACACTGATTTAGCCTGATCATCTGCTCAGTTTTCTGCTGTTCAGCTTGCTCCAGCTGAAGTTTGAGATCCTGGATCTCTTTTTGAAGGTTTGCTCGCTGCTCCGTGATGTCCTTTTGCATCATGTTTAACATTTCATCCTTTGCTTGAATCATTTCCTCTGCTCGGGACTTCTGTTGTTCCAGGAGATCTCTCTGTTGAGTAATTTCTTGTTGGTACTCTGCTAGCTGATCTGTTTTGGCCTGAATGTCCAACTCAGCATTTTTCAGTGAACAAACTGTGTTTTCCAGCTCATTCTTCAAACCGTTGATCTCAGTCTCCAAAAGCCTCTGGCAATTTAGGAGTAGAAGTTAGTAACTATCTAATCCAAAAATAGATTCTATCAATGTAAGAAAAATACAGACTACATTTTAGTTAGTATTTCTGTATTCAGTGGAATAGTACAATGATAATGTTAGCTTTTACACAGAAGTTTGCACTTTACCTCCATTACAGGCCCCATATTCTCCCCTACTTCTTCCTTAGTAGCCCTTCTGATTTCCTCCTCCAAACAGGATATTTTTCCCTGGAGGATCTGAATTTGTTCAGTCAGGAGCTCCTGAGAAACAAGGAATATATCATGATACATCATATTGCTTTGTATAGATAGAACCCAGTTTCTCCTTTCTGTTTACCCATGAAATTCAACCTGATGTTAACCTGACACAATTCAACTAGGGTACTGTGATGTCCCTGTATAGTGATGATTATTTCCAGAGTAGGAGAATAAAAATATTATTGGAATCATTTAGAAACACTTAAAACAGTAACTACACAATATCTATTGATAGGACCCTATGGTACCTTTTGAGCATTAGCTTGGTTGAGCTCAGACTGTAGGTGGCTTGTTTTGCTTGTCCACTCCTCTTGAGCTGATGTTTGGGTTTCTGTCAGCCTACCAACTTCTGCCTCAAAGATGGCCAGCTGTGAACAGACTGCTCTCATCTAAGAAAAAAAAGGAAAAAGACTTGACACCACCAGCCTATTCACATATAAGCCTCAAGATGTGTTTGTTCACGTTGATATTTTCAAGAATGCAAGAGTTGCATGACAGTTACTAACAGCAAATTCCACAAGTAAGAAGTTAATGATTCTTTTACAACAAAAATAATTTTGCTTGTGCCATTACCTGAGAGGACAGCACACCATTTTCGTCTGTCAGCTCATCCACTTTACGCTCCATAAGTGAGGAGGTGCTCTTCAGGTCTTTATTTTGCTTTAAAATATCACTAAGATGTGTTTGTAACCTAAGACAAAAAAAGCAAAGCAATTTCTTCACTTTTCCACTGAGGTCTTAGTGTTTTTGACATGTGCATAATGTATGCATTAAATTTTCTTCTGCACACAAAATACAAGATTTACTGTTAATGATTATCTACAATAAGTATTGCTACCACAGCATTATCAAAAAGGGCTTACTACAGTTAAAAAAAATCTATATTTTTAAAATTAACTTAGCTCTGCAGTGCACACTTACGTGTCGTTCTTGGTCTCAAGATCATGGATTTGTTCTCTGTTAACCTGTTCCCTTTCACCTTGGTCTTCTTTCAGCTTATCCAGGCGATACTGCAACTGGTTAATGTGACACTCTGAAGAAAACAAATTTGCAAACAAAAACAGAAATGAAAAGGCATTATGCAGACCAGATTTAGTTATATACAGTAGAACTTTGACAGAACACCGAAAGTTTGTGACATTTGATGTCAAGGGATTTAATCAAACTTTTAAATCACATAAAAGACTTAGAAATGGTACCGTTCTGTGCAAGAACTGCAGTCTTGCTGATCAGCTCCCTCTCCAATGCATCTCTGTAGTCTCTCTCTTTGATCATCTGCCGCTGCATTTTCCTCATCTGGAATTTAGGAGTGTTCATAATATCCTGCAGAGGAGACTTGCTGTGGGAATGAAAGGCAGAATACACAAAGTAAAGATTTATAATTAACATACCAACATCCCATGGACAAACAGTTTTCTTCTATTAGCCAGTTAAACTGAAAATGTCTAGTTGTATAAAACTACAATACAGAAATTTTTGCATTATCATCTATTATGCCATAGGAAAATAATGTTAGTTTGTGCATGTTGACAAAACATAATTTCAAGAAACTGGATTAACATTTATCATGAAATGATAATCACATTTTATGAATATGATAAAAAAACCATGCTGGATAAATTGAAAGCCATGCCGATACCTGACTGAGGAAGAAGCCACAGTTTGCATGTCCACAAATGTGATTTTCTGTGTGCGATGGAAGACAGGCGAGTCTTCATCTGACAGTGAGGAGATTGTCGGCAAACTGGAGGTGGAGGTGGTTGGTGATCGCGCAAATATTTCACGGGAGACTGGCAAATCTTGAGTGAAAGAGAAAGGATTTTGACTTATTTTACAACATGCATGTTAAACTCAAACCAAGAAATGTATGTTATACAGCAGCATTGTGTGTATTCTCTGAATATGACATGCCCAAAAAGCAGAAGACTTATATTTGTGACTTACTTTTCCTCGCCAAATGAGTTTCAAGTCCATCGGCAAGATAAACACAGCCCTCACTCTCCATCACAAAGGAACCAGTTAGAAAAGCTATCTCGCGCTAAGAGGTAAGAGGAGGAATACATATGAATTTGCACAGAATTAAATGGCGATATTAAATGTGACACATCTCAGTTACTAGTAAGACACAGAAAAACATCTTTCTGCTTACCTCTGCAACACATTCCAACGTGTTGAGAGTGCAGCGGTCATTCATCATGTCATGGTATACAAGTAACAAAAGCACCTGGTGATATTACAAATCATGAGTCAGAATTGGTAAATGTTGTTAATTTCTTTTAAAAGTATTTATTTCTTCTTTGTCAAGTACCTTTGCAATTTCTACAGTTAGGTTGATGCCATCTCTTATGTTCTTCCAGGATAATGAAGTGCCCCTGGCTGCACTAAATCTGCAGTCCCCTAATAAACAAAACAGAAAGAGATACGTTCATTCTCAAAGGACAGCAATGTGGAATATCTGTCTACATATAAGACTTTAAGAGTAACTTAAGCAAAACAATGGTCCCCAGGGTGTGTTCTTTATACCCTGATATCTGGCACAGTTACAGGTGCAAGAGTACACAAGTGAGACCACACCCACCAGTGAAAGGAGGTGTTGTGAAAGTGCAAAAAGGTTTGAATTTTCAACTGAGAGAATGTCAGCTAAAACTGCAACTTAAACCTGGCAATTAAATGTACTCTGATCTACTACACGGACATTTCAATAAAATACACCAAACTCAATTACTGTGATAATCACATTCAGCTGAAAAGATTAAGATCATACATGCAGTGAACACAGTGGCAGGTCTGGAGGATCTTTTCTTAGCAATCATTACTTGAAGCCGAGGGAGGAAGGGAAACATATAGCACTCTAAAATGATTCAAATATGCCATACCTAATGTGCCAGTCTCAGAAAAAATGGGAAAAAAACGTACCTTCCACAAAGTCTGCAATTAGTTTGAACCGGTCTTCAAGGGAATGACTGAAACAGGGATTAGACTCCTTTTTCCTGAGATGACACAAAAGCAAAATAAGAGTGGACAGGGAGGTTCACTATGAAGAACCCACTCACTGGAGGAGTCGAGTTTAAAATGAAATGCAAGGCTGACTATCAGTCAGTGACCCTTCCCTTGTTTACCCAGACCGAACATCTCAACACACTTCTCCAACTTACAGTGTATAAACCACTTTCAGCAATATCGTCCCATCTTGTAAATCAGAGACAGTCAGTTCTCGGTCGGACAGTTTTATGCTGTTGACCTATAAACAGAATTTCAAGAGTCAGTTCAACAGAGCTGCAATTGTTTAACGTTAATTAGCCATGCTCGTTTTAGTGTACTTACACAGTTTATATAGCTAATGTTATGAACAACTTACCCAGCAGAGAAGAGCCTTAACACCTAAGTTAATCGCCATCTCGGGTTGACCCTTTATCTCAAAGGGATTTCAACCTGGAAGAGAAAATATATACGACATCTATACACGCTTGTGTAGTTAGAGCTGCTAAGCTAGCAACTGCCCACAGACGAATTTAGCGGCGGCCGTTACCGTTAACATCGCTCATTTCCATGTATAGCGACTCACCTTAAAAGAAAACGACGTTGGCCACTTTTCAGTTTATTTATTCCAATGTATCGTCTTTGAAATGGTCCGGAAAGAGGCCCAGCAACTATGTCCACTTTAACCTACAGCTGTGAAATAAACAGTCCTGACGGAGACACCGCATAATATTCAAAAAGGGCTGTTGGAGATTGAACCAACCAATCGCGTCTCACGTATCGACGCATCGGAAAAGAGACGGCACTGATTGGTTTAAACGCCTTACGTCAGCAGAATTGTGTGCTGGTTTTCAACACACAGGCGGCCCGTAAGGAGGTGACAGGGGATGGGCCGCTAACCCAACTTTTAATTGTAGCCGCTCTTCATAGTCTTTCAACATTACATTATTTTTTATTCGTTTTGTCTGGTGTTTGTGTGTTTCATTAGTCAAGTTCCAGCTGGTCAAACCCGCCTTAATAAAATCGTTGGGTATTCACTGTCTTGAAAAAATGAAAAGCAATCAACTAGTTACCAGCTGTTTACCTGTGTTTATCACTGAAATGTATTTTTGCAAAGACTCATGCTGTAAAGGAAAAAAAAAACTAAATAAATGTATTCCATGGTAGTCTAACCTAACTACAAATCCCACAACGTACCTGTCCGTTTCCTTGGCGACGTGTTGTGTTGTCCTTGGACAGGTAACTATAGCTAAATCCACACCAGGCTATCCAAGTAACCTAGGATAAATAGCGTGTTGCTTTTAGTTGCTTAACATTGTGGGTAAGTGTATTTTCTTTCTTATAGACGCTATAACATTGCGTTTTATGACATATATGTGTCAGTTCACTCACTCGTAAGTCCTCATCCTTCCACAGGTGAGTGAATCTCTCACAGGTGTGGGTATGTATGGAGCTCCTGTGGATTTGTCTTTTAAACACATCAGCAGTTTGGCAGGTAGTACACTCTCTAACCTACCTTTATCTTTTTGGTGCTTCACATACCATTGTAACATGATTGCAGCTGTAAATGGCTGCACATTACAATGTGCTGCAGCACAGCCACTTCATTATGCATCATAAAGACATTTTCAGTTTATCAGCATATTTTTTATAAGACTGTATATATGGGCTGTTCTTGTCTAAGTGGATGCATGAACAATGTAAGCAAACAATGAATTTCTGGTATTGCTGTAATGTAAGTTTCACTATATTGATGTCATTTGTGACCTCAGATGCATGGACAGAGGAACCCAACTGTGGTCTGCGGCCTCTGAAGAAAGATTCAGAGATGAAATACCAAAGCCACTCACTGCGTCTCAATAACAACAACATCATTGACCTTTATGACATCCAGAAGACTGTCAGTGACTTCTTGGCTGAGCCATTAAAGCTCGCCTGGCTGGACCTTTCATTCAACCAAATCACACATATAGACCATGTGAGTTTTCTTTCTGTGACAGCAATAATATGGATGCTGTAAAAAGAAATCTGTTTGTTGGCATCACTCATTATGTTCAATTAAATGTCTGCAACATGGGTGAATATGTTTATCTGTGTATATTCAGGTTTTGTGTGAGCTGCGTGAACTGCGTGTGTTGTATCTTCACGGCAACAGAATTTTTATTCTGTCAGAGGTGGACAGACTGGGAGTGCTGCCACATCTACACACCATCACTCTACATGGAAATGTCATTGAAACCAACAAAGCTTACAGGTGTGGAGACATTCTTTAAACAAATTCACCCTAAATACACATCACATATTAATGAATACATATTATTGACACAGAAACCTCTCACTGTTATACAATTCAGGGTTGTAGAGTGAGAGACTACTCATCTAGAAGAAGACTAGAATTATATTGAGAGTGTGTGTGCATATGTGAGACATGCTTTGCAAGCTTGTAGGGGCATAACATTGTAACAGGTGCTTAAATGCAGGTCAAGCTCATATTACACAGTCTGCATAGCAACACTGCTCACAAAGATGCACACGCAGATACACACACACACACAGCAAGAGGAGCTGCTGCTTTCATTGAACTGAACTGAACTGAACTGAACTGAACTGTAGAATCAATGCAGTGTTTTAATTAAATTACATGTCAGTTTCTAAAATGTCTGTAGCACCACTTAAATTGAGATGGAGGATCTCTATTAGTGGTGCTACACATAGATAAGACATAATGTATATTTCTCTGAAGACATTTTAAGTGTACATAAAAAAAAAGTTGTGCACATGTATAAATGCGTGTCTTTCCGTGTGAAGGAATCGTGTGGTTTCTGCTCTGCCTCGGTTAAAGACAATGGACTTCAGTGCTGTGACGAGGCAGGAGCGAGTCATGGCAAAGATCTGGCATCGCAGTTACAACGGCAGCAGAAGCAGCAAAGACACTCTCCGGTGACTGCTGACTCATCTCAGTAGTGGTGTATTGAAATCATAGGCTCACTCAATTGACCTGTGATAGTGAATATACACCATGTTTGTCTTTATGTATTTGGTACTATCAGCATTGATGCTAATGCTTTTATCTACTGATACAAATAATTTATTATTAGATACTCCACACAGAAGTCATGTCTATAGCTTTCCAAAACAGTGATAGTGAACTGTGTGATTCTGAGATATCAACTCTCGACAAACTATAGTTGTATGTCACTTAAAACATTTTGACATTTGGCTGATGCTTTTATCCTTAGCAGCTAGCATGTGAGCAACATCACTCAAGTTATTCCAATATTTTTGACTATTGTTATTATTGATTATTTTGCCATAACAAAGAGATCCAGTTTTTATTGTCAGTGTATGACTGCACCAATTACCCCCCAAATGTAAGAGTGTGGATGTTAACGCCATGTGTGTTGCTGACCTCTTGGCCAGCTCACCCTTGCAAATGAGATCTTGATCTCAATGGGTCTTACCTGGTTAAATAAAGGTTTAATAAAACTACATAAAATTACTGTTTAATAAAACACACATTCTTATGTTGAAAGTTTTTAATGAATTAATTAAACCCAAAAAAGAAAAACAAATAAAACAAAAACCAAAATCGTAAAACTTTTTGGTACTAGCCTAAGATATTACAAACATATTTCAGGTAGTATTACACATTTAAATAACAAACAAAACTGAAAAAAAAAA
>OMNW01007988.1:0-10815 GCA_900303245.1 Selene dorsalis
TATTCACTGCATCTTTTTGTGCTTCCTATTTGTGTCCCTCTTATTTCCTCATTCATTTAATGGCTTGTGAGCCTTGAAACATATCTCATCCTGAATCATATTGACAAACATCTTCTCATACATCTTGTGTGTGGACGTGGCTCCTATGATGCGGCTGATCTTCTTCAGGCCTTTCAGCAGATAGCGTGGTGCCCCCTGACTGCGGAGCACCCTCAGACTGTGAGAGAGACCTTTGGCTAGATCTAGGTCATGATTTGCTGTCTTCCAGAGGTGAAGAAGCTCCAAGATGTACTGTCTGGGAAGACACGTAGAGACCACAGCCTGGACGTCCTCCTGCTTTACTCTCACCCCTGGCAGGCTGTTGGTGACCTTCAGGAGGTCATCTAGGGTCAGGTTCTTCAGGCCGTTGCAGCGGGAGACCTTCCTCTCACAGTGGTTCACACCTGGACGGACACACAGAAACATTAATATACAGTTAAGGAGCTTGAAATGAGAACTGGCTTAATTTTTTTTTAAAAATACACGTTTCATTTATACCTTGTATGATGCCATAAAGCTTGTCATGGTCTTTGTTCTGCTCCCTCCACAGTCGCAGCAGGTGGAGGACCTGCTGCTGAGGAGAGCAGGCCTTCTTCAGCCTCTCCAGGCTCTTACGGTCCACCCTCCGCCCTGGAAGACTCTCCAATAGCCGCTCCATGGGCACCGAGGACAGCCGTAGCGAGGCTAGGTTTTGGAAGACGGCCTCCTCACACAGGGTCACATCTTTAAAAATAGGGTTTTAAATTTCTTTACTATTGCAACATCCAGAAAATGTTGATGTAAATTGTGTGAGAAAGGGAAGCTGAAACCAATAGGTGCTGTTGGACATCTGACAGCTTCTTTCATAGAAAACACAAGCAATGACATGCACACCCTTTGTTCAGCTCACTCTGCTCCAACAGTGTCCTATAGTGGCATATGGTAATGCTAATGAAAGAAGACTTTAAATAGATATTGCTTTGTAAGTTACAGTACCGAGTCACTTCTCTGATGAAATGGCACTTTTACAACTGTGACTGCAAAGGTTACACTGTTCCACTCATATCCTCTGACCTGAGTTGACCTTACAGTTTATTCCAGCAAATTATATCATAAGCTGTAGTTTCATGTAAATTGAATTGATGACCATTTTGTGGACTAGATTTCTTTTACATGATTTGGAAGTGTTATCAGCCTGTTGTTATATGTCTGGGTTTGTTCATATGTGTTTGCATGTGTGCACAGAGTGTTGCCCTTTAATGCGACCACAACAGAAACAGGGATGTCCTCTCTTTCTGTTCCCCATTGATAGCACAGAGCCACTACGACAGTTAGTGTGACCAGCCAAAGCGAACTGAGCCTGCCTATGTTCCTCTGCACCTAGAGCCGCATTAACACTGAGGTGAACTGATTTGAGCTGTCATGAAATGCCTGTCACACTGGGTTTCACCAAACATAAGCCTACACCCACACACAGTCAGTGTATCTCATGCAGTTCTTCGAGCCCAGGTCTCCTGGGCCTTCCTTATAAGGTAAAAGTATTTTTGTCAAGCACAGCATTCTCTTTCCTTCTTTCTTTTGTCTTTTTTGAAATCAGAGAAACCTTAGCCATACCTGCTTGTGTGTGAAATTATTCTCTGATTGACTTACAAGAACAAGAAAGGTGCTAGTAAATATGAAACAAAAACCGAGGTTGTTCCATTGTGATTGAGCTTAATATGAGGAAGATATTAATCTTGATTCTCTGATGTCTGGATGTTGTACAGTAAACGTGGTTTGGTCTGTAATTGACATAGACATCCTGGTGGGTAGCTGGTAGCTTTGGGAATCCCAACTCTCCCAGGATTTGCTGCAGGCAGACTGTAGTTGTGTACTTCAGAGGATTTGTGAATGAGAGTGAAAATAAAGCATCATCCTCCCACAGGGGTAACATTGTGTGCTGCACAGTATGCGGTGCTGAGCAGTATGCAGAGTGTGCCCTGGTCTGTACATCTGTGTGTGTGTGTGTATGTGTGTGTGTGTTCTTGTGTGGCCCCTCAGCTCCTGCGAAATTCACTGTCATATCTGAAGCGTCTCCTGAATAATTGTCAGCATCTGTCATAGTTCAAGTCTGAGTAACAAAGTCTAACCAGAGCCCCTCTTGGCTCATTTCAGCTTGACTCAGTTTCCTCTGTTACTGCAGCTTGAAGATGTGACAGTTAAACAAGTAATTGATCCATCATGGGTCATTATGACAATAATGCTTCGAACACCCCTTTCAACCCTTCCCTCTGGCTTTTCTCTTTTGTGTTTGGTTTTCAGGCACGCAAGAATTTGGAAAAGAATGCAATCTGGACAACAAACCTGACCGAGGAAATTCCCTGCATTCAGGAATGAAAATGACCACTTGTCTGAAATAATTCAGTCCTGGTTGATTTCAAATTGTTGACAATTGAGGTTTACTCAAAATCATAATCACATGTGTGAGTGTGTGTTGTGTACACACTGAACAAATGATCTCTATCCTGATTCCAGCCTGCTTTTGATCAAAAACCTTCCATACAATCGTATTTAAAGTTCAGGTTATTGCTGCAGTGTGTTGTGTTCTCACCGGTGTGGCACAGAGGGTGATGCTGAAGGCACGGCACTGGTGGTGGTTTGTCCTGACAGGAGCTGTCTGAAGTGGACGTGCCCCATCTTTCTGTCTTTAGGCCCAAATCAGAGCAGTTTCTGTGGGGCCGACACAGTTCGGTGGAGGAGCCGCCGGTGGAGAAATAACCAGCAGGACAAGGCTCACAAACAGTATCACTCACTGGTGTCCCTGGAAGAGATACACACACTTTATTGATATATTGATTTCATGAATGGAAATATGATTGCAAAAAAAGAACAAAAAAACAATTTATATATTTTCTGATATTTATAATACCATTTCATCTTACACATCTCAGCATTTTCTTTTGTGAACACAATGTGCACAGTGAAGCACAGAAAACTGAAAGATGTGATTCCAAGAACTACAACCACACTGACATGTGACAAGCCATCACGAAGACAGATGACTGTGTGATACCGAGAATGACTCACTCTGGTCTTACTCTCTACACACAACTTCCTTAGTTTCTTTCTATTACCGCATGAAACGTGTAAAATGTCATCTGCCATATTTTTTATTAAAAAAAAACACATTAATGTGTTAACAGAATATTATGTGCAATACGATATAAATATATATACAAATCTATGAAAATATAAATGCAATGGAAAGTATGAAAACAAATTATTCATTCCAATCGATTAAAACGAAGAAAATCTGAAAAAAACGTATACTTATACTGTAAGTAATACAGTGCTATTTATATAATTCATAAATTGATATCGGAAACAAACACAGAGACACATTTACCGTCATAGCTCTCATGTCATATCGTTACTTATTAGCTCATGTGCCCCATTTTATCTTGCTCAGCAGTTGCTATGACACCTTTACAGTAAACCATGACAGCTTTTGGTACATGACTTGTGGCACGCATGACGATATGACAAGTGTAATGGGCCACATCCTCATTTTTATTCTTATTGCTGAAGTGTAGAAGTGAAAGCTTTGTGGGAGGATGAGCTCTGATTGTATCAAATGTAACCTTTGCCTAATTTCCCGCTATCAGGGCGCAATGCGCTCTTTCTTGAAAACATTTCATCATTTAGCTCTAATGCACTGCTTGAAACCGCCAGTTGATATGCATAAAGCACAGTGCAAACTGCATGTTTCCTGCACCACTGATGACAAAGCATGTACAGTACACCCATGAGACTGTGTAAGCGCACATGCAATATGGTTTCATATGCTGGCATGAGTCTCTCTCTTTTTTCTTTTCTTTTTTTTCTTAGAATTTCCCCCGTCTGTGTAAAGTCGTGCTGACTTTGGCACTTTTAAAGCTGTGGTGCAAGCACTACTGTCTTCATAATAAGGGGTATATTATATTGAACTAAACTGGCTGCAGTTGGGTAGAATTTTCATCAAACTATCAATTAGTTCAATTATATCAAGAAAAATTCTCTTGTAACTATTTTGTTATGCTTTCTTATCAAAAATGATAAGAAATCAGCATCTCAGCTGCAGTGAATTGGCTTTTTTCTTAATTTTATAAAATAGTAAATTTGACAATACTTGATGAATCTGGTATTTATGTATCAACATGTAGCATTATTTTTGTGTTGTCTATCTTTCTTATCTATTGTCTAAAAGAGATAATAACATAATTAATTATAATCTTTTTATTATTGTTTGTTTTTATTATTTCCAACTTTTCCTGCTGCTGTATAAATCAGGACAAAACAGGTTTTCAACCTAAATGAGATTTATCTTGTTGAAAATAAATAAAAAATAATCAATATATAAAAAGATTCAGAAAAAATAAATGTTGTTGTTGTAAATTTGGGCAACTCAAACTGTTTACTGACATTTAGGCTACTTGGGAATCAGTCAGAAAATTAACCACACAAATGATCAATATTAACTGTTGCACACCTCGTATACTTGTATTACTTTCCTAGTTGCTACTGCTCAATAAACCGAGTTCCCTAGAACACAGACAAACTACTTAGAGCTCTTAAAAATCCAAAAAGAGACAAAGTTAAAACTAGAAACAGACAAACCAGTCGATCAAGGACTGGAGTCATGAAGAGGCATGTGTTGTTGAGTTCTGGGTTTTCTAACATCCTGTGGTTTAAAGGTCTAACCACAACTCAGGGCATTACATAATAAGTCCTTCAGCTTCAAGAAGGGGAATCCCCACAATTGCTGTCTCATGTCTGTAGCTCCATTGAATTTTCAAGTCTATTGTAGATGAATGTGAAAGGAATTTATGGGAAACGTTGTGTCATAAGCAGTTGCAGTCCCTTAGGGGTCAGACACTAAACCAGCATCTGTAAAATGTGTTGTTTCATCTACGCAGATTTGGCTTTCAGGTCTAAGATGAAGTCATGAGAAGTGTGGTGCCACTTCATGCTGTGATTCCAGTTGAAATATCAGATTATGTTTACTGGAGTGTTGAAATTAAGCACCAGCCTGTCTCTATGTTGCCCACAATCACTAGTGACGCACACTGGAGAAAATCTGTGAGAAATATCAGGTCCATATCCAGCATGATAATGACATCCTTGGTTGTGCCTGGCTTAATAAGTAGCTAACATGGTATTTTGTACTATATTGTGTGGGAAAGACGTAACGACTGATGCTGACATTGACATCGCAACAGATGCAGATGTGGAAAGAAACCTTTGGAATGACATGTTTTTTTCTGGATTAACTAGTCATAATATGTGACCCATCTGAGCCACAAATGATTATGTCTCTAAGATAAGATTAATCAAACAATTATAATCTTTTTTTGTCTTTTTACTGAACACACTTATTAAATATTCACAGTGCTAGTGACCTCTTTCTAAAACCTCCTTTGGAAACAAACAAGTTCTTCCAGTCGCTGCACAATGCTCAGGAGGAATTTTGGACCACTCTTCAGCTCAGGTATGTTCTTAGGATGTGTGACGAATAGCACTGGGACCCACCTCAGCACTGGGATGATGATTTTAGCTTTTAGCTGCTGCTGAATGTTCTTTATAAAGTTACTGATCATTCTTTGTTGTGCTGAGATATTTCCATTTACAGATAGTTTATTTACAGACTTTGGTATGATGAATATCTAAATGTTGTAAAGACTTTGTATCCATCTACGCTTTATGCAAATCACCAATTCTTGATCATTAGTCTCCTCAGATCTTTGTCCTGAGCCCTGGTTGACATCAGCAGAAGGTTCTGGTGAATAACTCTCCAGCACATATATAAAGTCTTGTTTCACAGATTTGACCACAGGTTTGTTACACTGCTATTGATGCCATTAGCTGAAGGGTTCACAGACTTTTTCCTGCCTATACTTTGAGTGTATCAATATTGTTACAGACAAGGAAAATATAAAGATTAGTGCGTTATAAGTCACAATAGACTGTGTTTGTTAAGAAGTGGATCATGAATAAAGTTCTTAAGAAGTTTCAGGGCAATTTTATACATAAATAGAGATGATCCACTTACTACATTTGCCCACTATAATTCCTCTGAAGTGTGTCATAATGTCATAATGTCATAATTAGTCAGAATGATTTACTGCTATCTGAAATCTTATTAGGAGATCGTTCCACAATGGCTACAAGAAAAGTCTATTTGAGATGGCTCAGGTTAAACCTGGTTTCAGAGGAATCTAAGAGGAACCAGCTTCAGGTATATAGGGGAAAGGTTATGCCTTTTCATTGAGACAAAACAATCTGCGTCTGTAATATTTCCTCTTCAGTTATACTGTGAAACATCCATAATGATGCATGAAGGGGAACAAGTGATAAGCCACTTCGCAGTTCAAGTTATTTTCTCTTGATGATTTTAAAATAGCTAATGCTTGGAGACAACTGATAGCTTTTAAACGGACATATAATATCATAATCAAACACCTACACTGTAAATTTCCAAAAGATTTTTTACAATTATGGACTTTTTTTTCCTCAGACAGCTGCTGCAGAACATAGAGAGAAAGTAGCATTATCTCAAGTAAATGCATCATTTACTGTAAAAAGACACTGTGGTCACCGCCTACAAAAACCCCCAATAAAAAATTAGTCAACTTCTTTAACTGAAATAAATCCCCCCCTCAGACTCAGTCAAAACTGAGGTTTAAGGCACGTACACGCAAAACCCAGAGGAAGTGAGGCCTGGAAGAAGAAAAAGAAAATCATTCATTCATTTGACGCACAATACACACAGGCGAACTAAGTGTTATTATCACAGCGTGTTATATCACAGAAAAAGAAGCAGAAGTATTCAGCAAACAGACGTTACAGCAGTAGAAGTTGTATGGACAACAGTTAATATATTAGAGTACATTGAGTAGAGTGGGGGAGTTCTTGGAAAATATTAAGTGGTCTGTTTCCATACTATAACAATGAATGGATGATGACTTATTTCCACAGCCACTTATGAAGCTAAATTTCCTGCACAAATTGTTACATCATCTTCACATTATTGATTATTTTTAGAAAATACTCTTCAGGACCTTTTTGTTTGCTTCTCGACCAAGACCCATTTTGAGCTCATTTAATGTAATTTACCTTCCATTTAATCATTTCCCGTACTCTAAATCAATTCTGACAATGTACTATTGCAAATGAAGCAATGAGTGACATCATTTTCTAGAAGTGGAAATCACAGAATAGCGAAATGCCAATTAAAGCTGTGGCCAGTCTTAGTGGACTTGAGCAATACTCATGCAGTGTATTTGTTTAAGACTCGAAAATACAGTATAATACAGCACTCTGACAGCTTTGTGAGGATCAAAATGCTGCAGCAAAGTTTAAATGGTTGTTTTTCGGTTGTTTAAAACTTAGTTTTAAGCGTCCAGCATTTGGTTGTGATGGTTGAAGTTAGAAGGTCAAGGTTAGGAGATAGATGTGAAAGTGTATGTGTGCATGTTGTGTTTCTGTATGTGCGTGTGTGAATGTGCGAGAGGGAGAGAGAGTGCCAGACACAGAATCAAATTTAGGAAAAGGATGTCCTGCATCTGGAACACATCTAATCCAGAGAATCAGTGGATGGTGAAAGAGACAGACAAGCTTCTATGACAGAAGGGACGGGACAGTTAAATGTGACAGAGTGATCTTTAACTGATGTGTGTCTTTGCAGTGGCACCATAATGGTTCCTTCCAGACAAACAAGTCCAGTATATTTGGAACTGATTTGAAAGAGTGAAGATTAAAGCAAAGACCAAGTAAACAACTTTGGGTTTCTACTGAAATTCTTTACATGTATACAGTACATACTGAGCCGTACATAGATGTGTACACATGGTCACGCTCATACACACAGATCCACATGTATTCCCACAATCAGATGCAAGGACTCCACTTTCATCCCTTTAAAGAGCTGAACTCAAATGAACTAAAGCAGTTAAGTCTGTGGCTGAATTCCTAATTTTCACCGGTGAAATACAGATACCTACTATTATGTTATTCATTGGTTTTCTGATGGAAATCTGATTTACATACTGACCGGATGGATAGAAAACTCACAAAATAACCCCAAGTATCTTGTCCATCATATCATAGATGTTATATGCAAAACAAATTAAGTTTGCCAAAATAAGTGACTTTACATAATAACTTACCTAAAGCTGTCACCCCGTAGCCTGGAGGGCAGACACTGTGTGTGATGCAGAACTCAACCACTAGGTGGAAACCTGGAGCACACTCACACAGCTGGTCATGGGTGCTGTTACAGCTCTGCCGTACTAACTGCTTTTCTTTGCACACCTAACGACAACAAACACACAGGGGCACTGTCAGACACTTCAGACCTATTGACACTAGTGGGTGCTGCTACATTTACTCAAGAACATACAAGGGAGCACATTATTAATCTTGACATATACGCACAGGGATCAAGGTAACCAGTGGAGGTTGCCCCCCCCTCTACCCCCTGTTTTTTTAGGGAGATCAAAATATATCAAAGACTAGTTGATTGAAATAAACAGAAGTTTACAAAAGCATGCACCATTTATAAAACATTTTTTTCTTCTTTGGAAAAAATCTGATATTGAAATTAACATTAAATGCTTCTGGCAACCTCTCTTATATCAATTTATGGTAATTTGATTACTTTCATGATAATCTGTAAATTGGCCAAAATGTATATCATAGTGAGATAATTTTATTGTGTAAAATAACATGATGCTGTGGGTTTTCCTTCTGTCCTCCCCCAAGTGTTTGAGCCACCATCTTTAAAAATGATATGGGGCGCACTAAAAGATAAAAACACCTCAAAGAGGACTAACACTAGTGGTCATATTACATAATTTATCCAGAGTGGCAAAGAGGAAAACAAGTAAACCCTGGGGGAAGATCACACTACCGCAATGGGCACATTCAGACTTTACTTTTAGTAACAACAACTGAAGTGGAAACACTGGTTTTGAAAAATGAAAGATGCCGTGCCAAAATGTAAACAAACAGTATGGTCATGCATCTAAGGAAAATACACCAGAGGAACCACAAAGGAGTAGCATAAAGGACAAGCTGAAGGATGAAAACATTAACTTCAGTTCCTGACCATGATGTGCTGCAAGCTCAGATTTGGCTGATTCATTCATGTGTGAGTAGATACACAAAGAAGATAAAAGAAAACGGCTACTTTTCATAAGAACTGCAATGAGTCACACAACTACATGTGCAAAGCGCCTGGATGAAAAGAAGCAGCTCAGGGGGATAATTCAAGATGAAAATTGGAGAATTCAATATTAAGATGTCATGAAAACATTTTGACCTCATACGTACCGAGGTGCAGTATTGGCACGTATCACCCCAGTGCCAGTTCTCAGCAAAATGCCTCTCAGGACAGGGCTGACACTCTGTGGGGGTGTCGGCGGTGCAGTGTCGCTTCACGGCGGTGCCAGGGGGGCACTGGTCACACAGGAGGAGGTCAGATGTCACAGGGTCGCGGTACTGGTACTTTGGAGGTACAGCCTGCTGCTGGAAGGCCCAGGAGAGAGAAGCTGTGAAGAGCTGCAAGAGAGAAAAAGTAGCACTGAGTCAACAGCAGTGACAAAATTTCTAATAAAAACCTGTCTCGTGCACAGATCCTCTTTGGCTTAAGGTTCAGATATTTTTATATTTTGGAGCACTGGCCAACCCAAAGCTTCCAGTAAGTGAGAGTTGAGAGAAAGGTCAGTGCTGTAAAGTTGAAGCTCCTGGTGGACACGCGGCGCTAAAGTGATTTCCTCTGCTTTACAGAGTGAGGTTCAGGGAGTCCTGGGAGAAATTCAGCAGCAGTTTCGTAGATATACATTACACGCAGGACACGCATGACACACAGGACCGACCTAATGACATTACATTTTAATCTTTGTAGATTTGCCGACCGTTTACGTTGCCTCAAATGATAATCATTACCTTTTTATCCGGACTATTAGATTAGGGTTTTAGATTTATTTTCTCTCATTTTTGGCATCTTTTGCTGACATTTTAACGGTTTTCCAAAGCTTTTAAACAAATTCAGATGTTTCAGTCGTGCCAGTATTCTGCTCATATTGAATTAAAATTTAATAGCGTATGACACAGGATTGTAGACATTAATTGTGTAGCCCTGTGTTCACTGACCTCACCAGTGATCTACTCATGTCAGCAGCTCCGTAAGATATGCTTCTTTGTGGCTGAAAAGCATCTGATGTGATTCCAGGGTGATCTACAACAGTTTAATGAGGCCCTGGGGCAAGAGCACACCACACCCATATATCTTTTTCCCCCCTAAAAGCAACCCATCTATATGGATGCACAGTACAGTGGGTGGCTGCTGGCGAGCCTCTAAAACAGACATATGTAGCTATTTCCTCAAAAACAAGCCCATGTATCATCGACTGAGCAGAAACCTTGGCCTAACCTAAAATCTAAGATATCAGTTGGTGCACATGTTTGACATGCAGCCATGCAGCTGGTCGAGGCCACATGCAGACCAGATGTCACACAACAGGCTCCTTCCACCCTGAAGGCCCTCAGCCATTGGCTCTGTGGACTTTCCCGTTGGCCAGGACACATCCTCACTGCTTGGACAAACTAACAATAGGCCGTCCTCTCATTGTGTGTGTGTGTGCACACGTGTATGTCGCTGTTCATTTCCAATTACTGTCTTCCTCAGTGTTGGTCTGTGTGTTTTGTGGTCTTCAATCCTGGCTGCTGTTCATAAAGAGCTGTTGGAGGTTACTGGGCTTTCCCCATTCACCACCAGAA
>OMNW01007989.1:5512-18499 GCA_900303245.1 Selene dorsalis
GACGGCTGGACTTGCACGCCCCCCAGCAGGGCCCGGTGGCCTGACATCACACCCACAGGGAGAACCTTCTGGAGGGCTCGCTCCTGCTTCCTCTGTTTGGCTCTTCTGTTTTGAAACCACACCTGGGGAGACGAGGGCAGGTGGGAGAGAGAGACAGAGCTCTTTTACAAGCAGTACCAGTTGCACCTGAACATATAAAGTGACTAAATAGGCAGGGTTCAGTGAATGATCACATCCTGTCAGATCTCCACTGCTCATTGAACAATCATCACTGTTTCTCTGGAATGATCAGACTTAACAATAAGTTTATGAATACAGATTAACTGATTTATCAGCACTACAGGATGCATTATATGACCAGGTGTGCCACTATTTCTAGGGCCCTGCCATTTCACAATGTGTAGATTACACTTCCTGGGACACCTGTGTTTTTCCTGTTTACACAAGTCTCAGTGTCTGTAGTAAAAATAACAAGTGAAGTGAAGTAGATTTTCTGAACAATAGCTGACTCCTCCGTCCCACCTGTATGCGAGCCTCGTTCAGTTTGGTGACGCGGGCCAGCTCCTCTCTGTAGTAGATGTCAGGATACTGGTTTTGTCCAAAGGCTACTTCCAACTGTTCCAGCTGCTTGTGGCTGAAAGTGGTGCGATGGCGTCTCCTGGCAGGGGTGGGGTAGGCACTGCTCCGCCGGCTGAGACTACCAGAAGCCATGGAGGTCTCACCCAGTGACCCCTTCCTCGTTGATTGTCCTATATCTGTTTTGAGCAGGAAGGGGAAAGAGGGTGAGGCTTTGCATAGCTGCAAAACAGTGAATTTCACCAATGACTGTCTAGAAAAGAGGGATTACACTGACTCAGTGGTTCCCACTGCCATCAGGCAACCTGAGAGCCACAGAGCTTTAGCTGCCAAAGACGAGCTCGTGAGAAAGAGATACCAGAAACTGGGGGATTTGACCGAGATTATTAACACAATCACTAACAAAGTGACTAATCTGTCAAATTGGTGGACTGAGTTGACCTTGGCTGGAGAAGACATGATTTCTGACACGCTTTAATACGAAGGTTGTTTTTCTCCCCTTTTTAAAGATTGTTACTCATTTAGTCATTTTGCTAATTTAGTAACTTCATTTGAACTCTCTGAAAAATAATTTTTCAAAATAAGAATGGAATTGGACTACACTGAATAAACTGCTTAACGCATCATTTTATTTCAAAATTCAAGTTCAGCATCTTACAAACAATGAGGACTTGATCAAAAAGGTTTAAAGAGCAAAAAAGGAAGTTATGTCAATTCAGCGTCTATGAATTAAACAGTTTAGATGGTGAAGAAATCCCAAACATTTTGATGTTCAAAATGTAACTTAGTTCTGTCAAAAAGTAGCCGTCCTTCAACAGCTTCTACATCACTGAGCATCACAACAACTCCCCACCGACTCTAGCATCATTACATTAAAAGTAAGTTAAATATAATAAATACTAATAATGTTCACATCATATGTCTTTTCTTTTTTTGGACTCACCTGCACTGGAGCTGACAGTGGCCATATCAGAGTACACCTCTGCACAGTTCTGGTGGCTCCTCACTGCATCCACTGCTACCTTTACCTGGGCCATTATTGCACCTCTGATCTGCTCAGTCTGATGCAGACAGACTTACCTGACCATTTAGTCACATGTCATGCCCATGTCCCACCCATCAGGGTTACCTTTAACTTTATGGGTGCGCAGCAGGGATCAGTGGAGTTCAGATGACAGACAGCTCAGAGAGAGATTCTACTTTGAAATGTGACACAATTTTTGCTGTATATACATTTCTAAAAGTCCTGCATTTTGCATTTTGGTGTGATATCTTGGCCCTCTGGTGTCTACACAATTTAATCCCTGTAAACTCATTCAGTATCAACATGTCATGATGTTTCTACAAAACATCTTTGCTCATGAATTCAATTTATTTGGAAATTTCATGTATATACATTTGCCCAGTGTCTTTGTTTTATCCGTGTTCCTCATAATATGAAGAAAAAACATTTACACTCAGTTTATGAGAAACAAAGGACTCAATTATGAAAAAAGTACATTTAATGCAGAACAATGCCAAGGCAATTTTGCAACCGAGTATTTTCGCTTCTATTAATAACATGTGTTTGTCATTTGAATGGGAACTACTGTACTTTATTCTTCCACCACTTAACTCAAATTTGTAGCTACATACAATATGATGTAGGTATATAACTGTGGAGACGTGTTTCTCCACAGTAACCAGTTATTACACAGTTACTTCTCACTTCATAATACTTCAACAATAATAACATATACAATAATAATCTATTACAATTACAATAATAATTGGTATTTACATAATAAAACAGTAAGAGCATGACATAAATGCATTGAGTCACAAATGTAGAAAAGTGTGTTTGACTTTTAAAATCTTAATGGCCCATTAATTTACTTTATTTTATTTGTGTACATATTTTCATAGAAACATGAAGTGTTTGGACCTTGAAATGCTGCTTCTGATTGGTTCACAAGTTTACAAATGCTGAATCTGGTGAGCTGCAGCTGCCTGTGTGACCACCAGGTGGCCCTGTGTCACCTGTAGAGACAAACTGAAAACTGAGACACCACATCTTACATCTGCAACAAGAACAATCCTCAGTGGTCTATATTTTGAAACAAGGGCAGAGTGTGGAGACCACCAAGCTAAATACACTCCCCTCTTTTCCACGAACACCACCCTTCTCAGGTAGACTCACTCTATCTTGACTGACAGGGCACCCCATCAACCAGATTGACAAAACTATCAGCAGATCCCATGATGCTAAACTCAGTCCAGGGCCGTGTGGAAGGCTGCCCCTCCCCAAACCACCCTGGATACTAGGAAGAGTCCTTTTAATCTCCTACTCAGCACTGAGTCATGACAGGGCAGCACGACTGGCAGCTACATAGCTGGAGGGCAGCAGTTGGCTTTTTAACAGAGCTCAAACAAGACAGCAAGTCATCATGCACTATATCTGTGCTGCTGCCCATGTGTACAGTATGCGTATGAAGACATATATTGGCAATCATCTACTGGAGAAACACTTAGTTTACACACACAGAGGGGCTGGAGCTATATCACCTGAGACATTCTAATGTTAGTGTGTGTTTGATAGTGCTGGATTCTCAGTAGTCCCTCCACTTCTTGTGTAACATGTCTGTCAAAAGCCATTTGACCTGAGTGATACATGTGACTCCTGAGAACTAGTAAATCAGACATTCAAACGAGAGACTGATATGTCACAATGATACCAAAGACTGTAGCTCCCTCCCCCAGCCCAGGATCCTTTCCAGGAAGGTGTAATAGACAAAATGCTGTGATTAAATGACTGCAGGTGATGTGCTGCAAGACCGTCTGTTACCAGTGAATTCTCAGGTCGAACCAACTTTACTGCAGATTCCTTGAGAAAGTCCCTGTGCCTTGTTCTGGGCTAAGAACACAGCAACATCTGATTGAATGCCTTGTGACATGCCGTTTGCATGAGCCAAGTCTTGTGTGTCCTGCAGGAGCTTCCATCTTCCCTGCATTGTGTGTGCGTGTGTGTGTGTGTGTGTGTGGCTGCCAAGTTCTCTACAGTTCCCATATTCAGCTCACATGTTTTCTGCCCCAGACAACAACTCAGCCACAATCCCCCCGCCCCCTCAGCAAAGCACACTGAGCCTGTCTGTATTTTCTGTCAATACCTTCACTTCACTTTTACTCCCTGATAAATACAATGTTTTGCAAATTCAGGGATTTAAACCTAAAATATATTATTATCTTAGTATTAAGTTAATGCGTGGCCTCTGATTCTGAAATATGGAAACGGTGGATTATCTCAGGTCAATGCATTTTAAGTTTGTGTGTGTATTTTAATATGTATACAGGTGCATATGGTTATGTGTTGTTTTAATTGCATTTGGGACAGCATCAGCTAATTGAGATCATTAAAATTAACAAATAAAACAAATGGAAGACTTTTGCACTTGCTTGAGTGAAGAATGAACAACAACCACTGGTTTGTTCAATGTATCTCAAAATCAAGACCACATTTCACCAAAAAACAGACTTTCCTGTGTCAAGGAGGATGTTACCATTTGTCCTGGTCTTTGCACCAGGAATCGATTTGTCCACAGGAATTAGGTTGAAGGCACAAAAAGCATAAACTGAACATTTGCAATCAGAGTCGTGGAGCCGATGTCAAAATCTGACTTGTTGCTGTGCAAAAGAAGTTTCTGTTTGGTGTTATAAACTCCTGCAGTGTCTCATGCCAAAACTTTGTGGCACAATGGAAGGCAGTTATTTTTAAAGCTTGGTTTGTGCTTATAGCCAACTACCAGGTTCTAATCCATTACTTTAGAGCTGCTATTATCATTTTTCTTACTGAATAGATTCAGTTATGTGTTTGTGAAAGGGATTGTTTTGGATGTCAAACTCCCAGATTCAGATACCTTCAGCATTTTGTATTGTTTCACTATCTATTGAGTGAATGTTTTGGTTCATGTGCCACAACTTATTTTCCCTATTGGTTATGTTTCTAGGTGCAGAAGACGGCTGATCTTAGCTAAAACAACCTGACTGATAAACACACAGAACACTGTCCCCCCAGCATTAAACAGCAGGCAGTAGTATGTATGGTTTATGTGGAGTATATATAAATGGAAAGTTATTTCTCTCGGAAGTAGGTGGAGACCAACAAAGAGGCATGAAGATTATTATTATATTTATTATTATAATATATACCGAAGCATGACCTAAGTGCTACATTGCACTGATTCTGCTACAAATAAGCAGCTGTCTACTAACAGGTCTGACATATTAATATATCAGCCCTTAGTGATTTAATAACTGACAAAGGACCAGAATTTTTATTTTTGCTAAACACTTTCCTGTGCAGGCTGGTAAACCAAAACCATGACATATAAGAGGCTGAAATTCTGTACAGAGCAAAAAGGAACTGTTGAATCAGTCATAGATCAATAAGATCAAGGGATGTGATAAGACACATTAGACCGCTTTAAAAAAAAAAAAAATTCATTGTTTGATTTGTGCAGCTTTAAGAATATGTATGATCTTGCACAGATTTCGCTCATCACACTGTCTTTACAGACCCAGTTTTACCAGATATGCATGTGCAGAATACATCCTCATGCTCCATGACTTTGTCTGTATGAGAAGTAAATAATCATAACACTTGACCAAAAAGCTCCAGAAACAGACACCGTGAGTTACAGATGAAGTGGAACAGGGGACATACGTGTTTGAACTGACCTGTGCACACTTTGGAGGTTGATATTAATGCGTGTTTTTGGTTGTTTTTCCATATTTCTATCGTTGGGCTGCAGCAAGGTCAGAGGACCTGGAATCTAATGGATTCATGCATCGTCTGTGTGGTGTAGTATGAAGTGAGTCAGTGGTGGTCAGGATGCCACCATGTCTGTAAAGACACTGAAGCATCGCTTTAAGAAATGGATCATACAGGTAAAAACAATAAATACAGTATATGGTAACTTATTTTATTCATCAGTGACAGAGTTTGTTGGGTTTTTTTCTCATTACAGACATGACTACACTGTATTGTCACTGAGCTCCAAACTCTGTTTTCTCTCCCCCTCTCTTTCACACAGCTAGACAGACACACACACGTTGCAGAGTACATACATGCTAGTCATACTACACACACACACACATGCATGCATGCACACACACGCAAGTGCCTCAGATGCACACAGGCCTCTGTATGTTTGTGTCCATACCCAGTATGGACACACAGAGGAAATTCTTCCCTCCCAGTATCCCGGGACTGAACTGGGAGTGACCTGGTTGGCAGACACACAGCCCTGATGGAAGGAATGTAACTCAACTCCCCCCACATCACCCTCCACTACACCCCCTCCCATCTATCCAGCAGTCTGCTGGCCCAGCTGTGAGAGGACAGTGAGAGAAACATACAGTGCTGTAGGGTGAGGGGGGGGTGTATTTCACCTCTAATTCATGAAATGCCTCATTATAGTTTGGTGAATATTTAATATAATAATATCCGAATCGTCTGCTGTTTATTTGTGGAAAAGATTCATTTGTGTGTGACATCATGTCTCCTGGTGTCACTGAAGTGCCAAAGGATGCTGAGGTGCATATTTTATTTCTGATGCTACTCAGAAAGGACTTCCAGTCCCACCAAAACCATAACAGCACGCAACAACTGAAACAGGAACAACAGCAACAGCAGTGAGAACAGTATCTGCCACAACAAGAGCAAAAGCAGCAACAAGTTGAGAAAGTGAAAACAGACACAGTAATAACAAAAGGCAAGAAAAGAAACGCCACAATAAGAACAGTGAAAACAAAGAGAAACAAAGGCAACCACATAATCATTCCTCATCCTTAACACCAACAAACAAGATACAACTACAAACAAGGTAAATTTAGCACTGAGCTCAAACAAAGCTTGTAATGATGTTAAAACCCAAAGTAACATCCACATCAAATGGAAGTTGTCATGTCAACCAGCACACTTGCAAATATGGCTGAAATTGTCATCGCCACGGTCAGAGATGTGCAGAGGATGTTAGAGAGGGAAAGAGGCTCACATTCACAGAAGACAAGGTAGGTAGCCTACATTTTCATTTTATTGCCTAACTGATCTTGTTTAGCACCTTATACTGCCTACAAATGTGTCACTGCTCTGTGAACCTGTGCTGAATGAAACTAATATTACTATAAAAACACCTATCTCTCTAAAGCAGCTCCATCAACAGGCCTGAGAGAGAGAGAGAGAGATGGCCAGCTGAGTTAACTATCGAGCTGTAAGACCTCATTAAACGTCTGTGGTGTGATGGAACTTGACCATGTCCCACAGATAGGGTTGCCACCTTGGATTTTTACTGGATGTATGACGTAGGCCAGGGGTCACCAACCTTTTTGAAAATGGGAGCTACTTCACAAAGGGCTACTTGTTTGATCCAAAACACAAAGTTGCAACGTTGATCTAAAATATAATAATAATAAATATTCACAGGCCTGTATGTGAAGAGGCTGTCACATGTCACACATGTTAATGATTCCTCACAATAATTATCAACAGTGAGTGGTTTGAAACACATGCATATCAAATAAAAATGCATCTGCACAAGATAATCCGAAATAATTTAATAATAAAACACTGTGCTGATGTTCAGACCAGTTCACTGAGAGACAGCTGCACAGGTTACCAGCAACAGCAGGTCAGATGAGTCACTACTTTTGCTTTTTGTGCTTTAGTGAATTAACTGACACGTTTGTAGAAGACAGCGATCGTTCATTTGTAGAGCGAAAGATGTTGTACAGATAATAACAGCTGATCTCACCTCAGCCTCGTCACTCGTTAAACTCCTGAGTCTGATTGGACAAGTTGTCACATCAATGATATGTAATCATAATAATGTAATAATATCAAATCAGCCCAGTGCGCCATATAGAGCTGCCTCTAAAAGTAGACTATACAAGAAGGGATTTGTTTTCATCGTGTCCATTCATTCATCATCCCGTTACACTCTGAATCAAACAGGTGGGGAGTGAGAGATCTGCAGCAGTACCTGTAGTTCACTATGACAGTCATAGTGAATTACAGCTACTTCCATTGGCATTTTACACACTATTTTTGATTCTCATGGTAATACGGGACAAAGCGTCCCTTTTCAGCTCAATACTTACTTACTTACTTTTGTTTCTGAAGACGGGACGATTCCGTTTTTCAAGGGACGGTTGACAACCCCACCCACAGACTCCCACACTGTCGATGCTAAGGTGTCAACGCTAACTACAGCTTTTCAGCATGTTTCCAACAGCTGTTGGCTCAAGAGCAGGTGACCCTCTGGGCCTTGCAAAGTAGTGGCCAGTAGCATGTATCTATATCAGTATAAAATGAAAATGTACAGTAGAAATGTAATTTGTTAGACCACATACAGTAAATGGGTATATTTCTATTGCCACTTGACTATGTCCATCACATGCAGTCTATGATCACAGCTTATTGCTGGTGTATTACTAACATGTCACGTGACCAGAGATATGGCTCCAAATGAGTGCTATTAGTTCTCTGTTTGATTTCAGTTACTTTGTTTTATTCACTCTAATTTGCAGTCTGTTACATTTGGACAGCGCCCATGGTTACTGACACAAAGTATGGCCTTTTTACAGCCCCGAACCCTCCAGTTATAGCTTTGTCTCTGCTCACTGGGCCATTCTGCAGGCTGAAGTGGGAACCACTGCACCCATTATGACTCAGCAGATGGTGTGGTATGCAGCACCACCCTCTCAATGCCCATGTGCCTGCAGGAGTACTCTGTGTTCTCTAATGATGTTTAACTCATATTACGCTGCACCTTGGGAATCTCATCTTTCCCAGATTCAGATATAAAGCCAAGAATGCCAGGTTCAAACTGGACAGGTTGTCCAGGGCACTGCATGATGTCATATTCAGTATGTAATACAGGAGCAGCTTTGAGTCTTACAGTGGAAATGTAGTGATTGTAGCTTCCTTGTCATTTCTGTCACACTTCTATTAAAATGTCAGCTTTATTGCGGATGACTGAGATAATGGTTGTGTGTGACAGCCTGGCGTGAGGCTTTTGAGGTTCAGCTGTTTGTGGGTGAGGGGGTGGGGGCAGTGGATTTGCAGAGCTGTTGTCCGGATGCCACTTCCTGCTCCAGACTCCCCTTGGGGGTGTCCTCTTCCCCCCCCTCCCCCTGACAGCCTTTTATAGGCTCTGTGGGCCTCCTGTGGTCCTCAAAGGCAGTCCCCGAACTTACGCTTGAAACACTGCCCTCAAACCTGCCGCTCCACCCTTGCTTTCATCTGTTGCCACAGGGGAGGCACAGTGACATCTTATATTTATCTGCTTCCTGCATTTCTCTTTTCACCTTGGTTTCCTTATAATACGTCTCATGATACCTCCATGGCCCAACTCTGCCTCGCAGACAGGATCGGTTTACTTAACAGGGGCATGAACTCACTGCCCTCTGAGCTATGATGAGGTTATAGGGTAGTGTTCCACCAAATATCAAATTATCCACAGACAAATGAAAGCAATGACTGATTGTCAGGATATTATCACTTAGTTGTTGCTATAACTGACCGTTTGCTAAGTCACCTGCCACGCTGGATTCAGGTCCAGATTCTTGGCCATGTCTCTCTGATTCAGATACAGGTAGACACAGCCATTCATTGCTTGTCATGTACAAGTGATTCTATATGATAACCTCTGCAGACCTGCACAAATTGATTGATTTGTGGCTGACTCTTTAATGTTTCAAGCCCAGAGGTTAGAACCGTGTAAAGCTATCTTAAACAGAACAACAACAACAACAACATACAACCAAAATTTTGGCCTCAGATATCTTTCATGTGGTCAGTCCTCATAGCTACTAGGTAGGTATACTCTCTAAAGCAGCTACCTACCAATTACTACTGTCTGTAGAGCGCTAATAATATGTTAACATAACATGTGCTAACAGTTGTTCACATTTGAGCAGATAAACACACTGTATAATTATTTGTCATTTGTTGCCTCTTCCTCATATCAGTGGACTCCTGTCGCTGTTACACCATATCAACACAAAAGGAGGTCCAAAAGCTTTGATGAGAGGGTTTATGTAATGGTCAGTTAGACAAAAGTAGCAGCTAAATTCACCCATATCGTAAATAATGTATCTTACCTCGTTTATGACCATGTGCTTGATTGAGAAGCGTTTTGTCTTGTGCAACAACTTGCTTATAGACAGGGTGTGCCACTATTTTGGTTGTAGTAACCCTGGTGATGACAGCTGCTTGCTGGCTATCTTCCATATCCTTGTTATCATATGTTACATCAGGGTCAATAGTGCTAAGCCCTGCTCCGAAACTAATGTCGCAATATACTGACCTCACTGAACAGATTCATCTTCATCAGCAGCCAGTACTGTGAGGTCACACATGCACATACTGGTCATGTAGACATGCATGCTTCCTGACTTAGCACACATGTAGGCTACATTTTACCCCACAAAATCATGTGCTCGCTCAATTCAAGTCAGCACTTGCATGCATACCGCCTGACCTCTAGACTGGTATAGGATTTCTACTGCCATTACAGTGCATGTTGTAGTTTTGTCAGCAGGCTATACTAAAAGTATTTAGTATATAGTATACTAAGCAGTTGCTTAGTATAGTTAAAACATGGGAAGAAAGTTGGAAGTTTTTAAATCTTGCATCAGATATAGTGACACATAACCAAACCATCATGTTAAATATCTGATGCACCAAGACAGAAATATTTTGCTTTCCTAGCCTGTTTCCATTTGTTTTTGTCAAAGGCATTGATGGTTTGTAGCTTTCGACTGAAGAAATTCCAAGTCAGAGGGAGATATAACTTGGTTTTTAACAATGCATAGAGACTTCTTGTTCTGCCATTAGTAGTAAGTCATATTTCTCAAACTGGCTCTATCATTCACATAAAAACAGATTAAAACAGGCCACCCAGGATGTGGAGGTTGGTTGTTGTGAAAGAGAGTGCCCAGTGTCAGGGCAAAAGGCCTTTCCAAAGCTAGGAGCCATAGGGGACAGTCTAAAAATAAAACAAGAACAAAAAAAGAGAAAAGAAATTAAAAGAAAAAAAGGACAGAACAGCCATTAATGCCTGAAATGCAACTTTCGCTTTGCCAGACGAGTCATATAAAACTGAATGAGCTGGATAGCTTCTAGCATTTTGGACTCCACCTTTTGAATACCCATTATGAGGCTCACAAATTCAAAACAGCTTTGCTTTCTGTCAATGGTATTGCACTTTAAAGTATAACACAACAGTTCAGCTCACATTGACAGCGATGGTACAGTTCCATATAAATCACTCAGTCTGGTTATATGGTCCTAAATACAATCTGCTGTTAACATGTCACCTATGAAAAAACTGTAAAGGTGGTGGCATTTTCTTACTGCTCAGTCCACTTTTATACCAAAGATCCAGCACCATTCAACAATTTTATCCTTCATAACTGAAGATGCTTAGGTAGACTGTTAGATGGATATGACATTTTCTGTACATGAGAGTTAAAACTATCATTACATATCAACTTACAGTTTCAAGCTCTAACGGTAATAAAGCTGACATTATGTCCATGTATTTCATTCATCCATCCACCTTATCTGTCTTACTTGGCCTTTGTGGTATTAAAAAGAAGAATCTAATGATACAAATGAACATTTAAATTTATTGCTACCTAAATAATTGCTATAATAGAAAATATCATAAGGTTCGCTTCTCTTCATTCTGATTGTTTTGAAGGGAGAGGGTTTTGCAGACCAGAAGGTTGGGGTGATATAATTTCCTGGGTGTGGTGATTTCAGCTGAGGCAGGGTGCTGAAATTGTGATCAACACAGAATGTTTATGAATTACCTGGGTAAAAATCGTCACTTAGCCTTATACAGTTAATGGGGCTGGGGATCAATCATGTTCAGTTATATTTGATGAATAGAAGTCTAATTTCCACTACTCAACATTATACAATATTCCATTTGGCCCATTGTTGACTCCTGTGCTGCTAATAAGCCAGCGCATGATGCAAAAGCTTGCTGCTTTGTCCATCCGTCTGCTGAGAGTGAACCCAAACAGTAAAGCTGTGGGTTAAGGACAATTTTGACATTACAGATAGAACCCACTGCTGTTAGACTATAAAGTTAAACTCTATATTATCCATGAGATTGATGCATTGTATTTATATTTGTTGGTAGTTTTCAGAACTTTCACCCTATAGCCAGTCATTGTGTTAATATGCATGCAGTGATATGGACATAACTATCTAGCATATGTCTGCAGTCTGCCTCCCGTTTTACAACCAGTCAATTAATGAGCACAACGTCCCAGAGTTTGTGGCGGTTTTTCATGGTGCCAGCAGCAGCCACACCCGAACAGCTGGAATGAGGACAGAAGTGCACAGCTGGGGGAGAGAAAGAGAGAGAGAGAGAGAGAGAGAGAGAGAGATGAGTGTGAACGCAGCAAAACACCACCAGCAGGAAGACTTTAAGAGAGGGCCTAGAAAACATAGACAACATAGGTGGAAAGGCTATAAAGCACCGTTAATGCGACAGAGCGTTCACTTTTAACAGCAGATTTGAGGGAACATTATGAGTGATTCAGAACAGTTTTGGCATAAGAAGCCTCAGTGTGTGTCAACAGGAACAATGTGGCCATTAATGGGGTGAATACTGCAGTCTTTAACAAGGGCCCTTAACATATTAACCATGTGACCTGCTCAAGCTCAGAAAAAGTCTTGTAACAACCCCGGCTCTGCTCTCCTGGGATACACCCACACCCCCGAACACACAGACAGACACCCACTTGTGCAAACGTGCACTCGATCAAACTGCATGTTTAAGGATTTAAACTAAATTTCTTTAATTCGGGTTCTTCACCTTAAATGACTGCATTTGAGGACACGTGATTCAGCCAGATTTCATCACGTGTTTCATACGATTACATCAGGTTTAAAGCGATGCCAGTGCAAACAGCCATTAAGTATGTGTGAACAAGTGGGAGCAGCCCTGACCTGTGAACCATAGAGTACAAACCTGGACGTCTTTGCCCCATTGTGGCTGTGATGTCACCACGAGTACAGAACAGGCAGTGCTGGAAAAGAAGGCCTGAAAAAAGAACTGAGAAATACTGGCCAGCAGAATAATTATATGAGAGAGGGAGTGAATCAGGAAATAGCTTTTGCTTTGGGAAACTCAAGAGTTTGAGGGAGTGCTGCCATGTGCTAAATGAAAACAACATTTATTTAAGAAAAAAGGGGAGTGCAAGAGAATGCAAAAGAAGCCAAAATATATTTTGGTGGTGGGGGTAGCACAGTGGTCAGCAGCACAGACCCCGTCCACCGGCCTCCTCCTCTTCCTCCTCCTCCTCCTCCTCCTCCTCCTCTGCTCCGCTGGCTGGCAGCCTCTCAGCTCTTTGCTC
>OMNW01007990.1:0-26643 GCA_900303245.1 Selene dorsalis
TGAAGGGAGCTGCTGCTTTAGGACAATGGGAGGGGGGGTCTGAAACGGAGGTGCAAGGGTGATGGTTGAGGAAGCATACAGCTAGCCTCTCAACATATCTGTGGTCCCATCCTGGTGCTATTGACGGTGAGGCAAAGCGCCGCCTCACAAACAAACCTCCAGCGTTCAACGCTACCCAGGAGGACAAGGACAACAAGGAGATTTCACCTCAAGGACAAAGCAGAGAGTTTCAGTATGAGACTGCAGGAGCTTCAATGTTTTTGAGAGATGTCAGGACTACACTTTTTTTTAAAATTCTTTTTAATTAAAGAGGCCTTAATAAAGAAAGAACTTTTTTGAATCTCTTGATTCTTCAAGCGCTCGCCCCATCACAGAACCAAGTGCAGAAAGCCCTTTGTAACTGGCCAGACTGTTTTTCAGCAGTCAGTCATATTAATCTCGCTTACTTGGGTCTTGATCATTTCAGATGGATGTAGATAATCACATGCAGTATGTAGGCGATGAAGACCAAGAAAGGTAGCTGACACTGAGCTCGAACACCAGTGTATTTCTTTTTTCTTCTTCTCTTGTCACTGAGATTGTCATAAACTGTTGCTCTCAAAAGGACATTCATGTACAGCATTTTAAGATGTTTTCAGTACATTTACAATATTTATATGTAGGTATTTATAAGAGGTACT
The DNA here is from genome assembly GCA_900303245.1 of Selene dorsalis. Lineage (NCBI taxonomy): Eukaryota > Metazoa > Chordata > Actinopteri > Carangiformes > Carangidae > Selene > Selene dorsalis. Next base: position 681 of record OMNW01007990.1, read on the forward strand.
AAGTTAAAAATAGCTTTTTTTTGTTACCATGAATATAGTTGTGGCACTGATGTCATTTAACCTGTAGATCCACAGGTGTTGTATTCATTTTGTTTTGTCCTGTCACCATGTCGGTGGATTGCCCAGTGCATGGAACTACAGTAGAAGCTCATTTGTAGATCCTTGACTGGTTGCAACAGAAATTCTCTAGATTTTTTTTTTTCAATAAAGATGTCTTTTACAGTCCCCTCAAAGAAGCCATATCCCAAAAATTAAATAAAAATAAATAATTTGTACTTTAAGGAGCCTCCTGGGTTGTTCTTTGTTTAAATGAAGCACCAAGAGACCACAATCCTGTCACTGCCTTCAGAGCGAAACCACTTGAGTTATTTGTGTTTACAGTTTTGTCTGTGTGTTATTGCAATGTCATTGTGCTCACAGCAGCACTGAAATGCAGAGCCTGCTGTGATGATACTGTGAAAACCCTACAGGGTGAGAAAGTTCACTTAAATGTGTGTGCGTGTGTGTGTGTATGTGCGTAGACACTTGTTATCACGGCAGTGTGTGCTGGTAGATCCTGTACTACACGGGGCCTGAACTTTTATCAATCCACAGCACCACCACCTGCCGGGGTTGCTGGGTGTTCCCTCGGCCAACACACTCAGGTTTGCGCTCTCTGTCTCTCTCACTGAAAAGCAGTTTGAAGCCCCATTACCCCAAGCAGCAAGTAACCTTTTTTTCACTCTGCCAAACAAGCTCAGCTTGCTCTGTTTCCCAGCAGCGTCTCTACATGTTTGTGCTTACATCAGCTTCTTTACAAGATGTGTCACTTCTAAACCCCACTTAGGCCCAGACAACAAAACACAGGCAAGGTTGTTACACAAACACATCCATTATCTTTTCTGCTTCTTCTGCTGGGTGTCATTTATCTATCCAGCCATGATTTACAGCTTGGACTTCATTTCAGTAGAGGCCTCAGTGGTGCTTTGTTTTGATGGAAATCCTCTCAGACCTTATTTACTCATGACATGCTGCACTTAATCAAACATCCTGCCCTGTTACCTGTCAGTTTCCATTCTGATCCCTTATAGCTGTGTGTGTGTTTTTTCAACCCACATGTTTATCAAAAGGATAAATTAAGATCAAGGCAGTACAACAAAACCAGCAGCTCTGTGAGGTTATACATATCCACAGCAGGGCCGTAAGCTAAATGCTAACATCAACATGATAACATGACGGCAAGGCAAGTTTATTTGTATAGCCAATTTTTACAAACAGTTGGTGTCAAAGGGCTTTACACAACATCATAACAACATCCTTTGCCCGTAAACCCTCACATCGACTGAGGAAAAACTCCCAAGAAAACCCCTTTAACAGGGAAAAAGTTGGAGAAGTCTAGCCAATAGTTGTTAAGGTAACAGTCTGTACCTATGTCTGAGGTGACGAACGTCAACAGAGTGTGTGTGTCATCTCAAACAGACATCTTGGCTCAGTAAATTGTGAAGGAGTCACACTCAGCCTTTTTGATGAAGTTTCCACATGTTTGAAAATCCTGCTTATATGTGCTAATTATAGTGTAAAAAGGAAATTAGTCTCTAACCAAAATCCCCAAACTGACGTCATCATCAGGTTTTTTTTCAGACCCTTACAGTGATGAGTAAACTGGATTTGGTCAGCAAAATCAACACTACCTGTTTCTGACACCCAGTAAAGGCATTATTTTATGCATAGGATTTGATGCATGAAACAACCGCATTGTTTTTAGTGATGACAGCAGAGCTGGAGCTGTGTTTAGGGATGTGACTTTAAAACAAGCAAATGAAGAAACTTGATGAAAACCATGTGGTGTGTTCAGACAGCCTGTAGGAGATGACAACATAAAGAACAAGTTGCAGTTTTTGTCGCTGAATCATGTCACAGATTTTTTAAACACAATTGTGTTCAGCAGAATTGATGTTGGTGCCTTTGCTGTGTTTACTGGTTGTTACAGCTCTGGCCCCTCTGTTCCCTTCACTTCACTATGTTTATCTTTCACTATCTCCCTCTTCTCATTTTGTGATCTCACTTGCACATTTATTTACTCAACTTTTCTGTTTGTTATGCGCCCCCCACACACCCAATATCTTTCCCTTTCTTCCTCACTTCAGTGCCTGTGGTCCTGTTTCTCCTCACATCCCACTGTGACTTTATCCCTCCCTTCTTCCCTGTTTCTAACATCACTTTGTTTTCTCTCCATCCTTTTCTCCTTCTTGCTTTTCTCCCTGTGAATCACACCAGAAAGCAAAGCAAAAACAGAGCCGGGTGTCAGCTTGATGAACGAGGTCATACAGGCCCAGCAGACCCTGTTGTGTTGAGTCATCATAAGGCCCCTCTCACTCTCTCTCGCTCTGTTTCTCCCCCTCTTTCACTTTCACACATACATACAAAGTAGACTCAGTCAAATCTCACTCCTAGCACACTTCTCACCCTGTTGTACAACGCTGACGTCAAGGGATTCCACAGAAGAAACAGACTCACCTTATCAGACCTCAGCCTGACTTTAATTGCAACACCATGCTTGTGTGAGCATAGACGCAGGGACAAGAGATAATAATAATCATGAAAACTTTTTCTACATGCTCACATGCATACATTACAAACACTGTACTACTAAACAACATTAGTAAAAATGACAATTTAAGGCTTCAGTGAAAATGCAACAAAACTAAGGAAGGGTTTCGTGGCACAGTTTTGTTTTGACTTGGATCGCCTGGATGCCCACTGTGTCCAATGTTAGCATTTGTGACAGCATGATTAATTGCATCTATACAAAGGAGTAATACCATTTCATTTATCAGCTCAAATGATATATGACATTTGTGAGCAACCAAGGGAAGCCCCATTTGGAAGTTAATGCTTTATAGAAAATTGTAAATAGTGAGTTCATGAGCTCATTATTTTGTCATGGCCTGTGATCAGGAATTAATATTATTTCACGCAAAGGTTCCCTTATTTGATGAATCCTTTTTATGCCTGACTGGCCCTATCTCTGTATTCTCCTGCATGTGTCTGTTTGGCATGACATACTCCTGTTCCTCATGGTCTATCTAGGCCTGGGGAGTGTCAGGGCTGTGGCTTCAGATAGGCCACTGATTCAAGTTATATTTACCCTGGCTCTCAGAGGAAACGACCAGACCCCAGAAACCCATCACACACTCTCTCCTGTGGCCTTTTTCTGCACCAATACCACATTTAGATAACATGGACAGGTCTGTGAGACAGTCAGTATAGGTGGTGGCAGGGGGACTGTGAAACTCGCTGTTACGATAAAAATAGGAAAGTCAGTGGTAAACGTAAGTTGAAGGGAGGTCACAAATACCTGTTTAAAACACTGCTGCATACAAGTGTGTTCATATTTGGTGTATTAATGTTGTTTGTGTATTACACTCTGAGCTATGGGAAACAGGACAGACAGGATTAACTGTAAGCAAGGGGAACAGCAGCTCAGAGCAACAGTCATTAATAGTAATAATAGAGTCATTAATACCAAATTTCCATACAGATGGGATATCTGTGCACAGCGCTGCTCTGGCTGAGGGTGATACAAGCTTTTGTTGCTGCCACAGAGTAAGGGAATGGCACTATAGATGGTATTGCTTTCACTGATGATTTATTGGAAGTTTAAATTTTATCCAAATTACAGTATATGAAATGGAAATGTAGGAGTGAAATAAAAATCACCAAATAGCAACTCCTTTTGTTATAATCCTGAACAAAGGGAAAAATGTAATGAGGAAATACGGAATAAAAGCAGATGAGTGTTAAGCTGCCAATAAGTTCTCGCAAGCTGAGCAACCTGATCATTCAGAGTAACAAGGAATTCAGCCAGTTCAGCAAGTAAGACTAGCCACTACAGTCTGAAAACAACGTGCTTGTTTCACCTACATAAACATGTCCCTTTGTCCCTGTTAAATTATGGTCTAGTCAGTTATTAAGGCTGCTAATGAGAAAAACATGGGCAAGCAGGGCAAATAATGTTGTCCTAACAGTTTAAAGTGAACAGTAGGAACAGTGGTTAGACTCATGGGCTCAAACTAAACACTGACATGTCCTGTAACAGTTGTAAAATTCAACACAGTTTGATATGTCAAGTACACGCCAAATAAATATTTCCCTAAAGTGGTTTCTGTCAGTTTCAGTTTTTACCACACTGTTGTATGTTGAGGTATTTTTTATGATAAGAAAAATGCACTGTGACATCATGATTGGCAACTGTGACTGACTTGTTATAGGCATATTTGTGGCAATTCCACTGGTCCTCTAATCCAGTGCAAGATGGCAGTGTCTGTGTCCAGGATGTTTCTGCTTGTTTGTATACTTGGTGCTAACATTAGGTAACACTAGCTGTTATCAGTTACTGGTTGAACCAGAAAAAGTAAAACTGGAGGCAAATACTCTGACTGCATTGAATTCAATAAGAAAATGTTCTTTTTCTTATTTATCCAACTTTTCATTTGTAAGTGATTAAATCTATTTTCCAAGAGACTTTTAAGAGTTTTTTACACAATGAAAAGATAATATCTGCACTCACTTCTTGCCCACCATTCACTCCCCTACAGCAAAAAAACTCTAAAGATTAATCAGTCAGTAAATACTGATGTGAACACTGTTGTTCTTCCTAAATTATGGTACTTATATATATATATATATATCTGTGTGTGTGTGTGTGTGTGTGTGTGTGTGTGTGTACTTTGGGCATTTTGTGTTGCAATGAGCTTGGTAACTTTTGTAGGTCAATAAAAATTTTACTGGAAAGTAACTTGGAAAGTGTACAACCAGGACCGTGGAGTGTGGGCCTGATTAAAACTGAGATATTTGTGGATCAGTTTGAGTTCTCATGGCTCTTGCAGAAATAGGAGTTGCTTATCCAAAAGCAGGCCTGCATCCTATCCCATACAGCCCTACATGCCAGTCTCACACCTCCCGCTCTTTCTGGCACTTCCACTGAGGCTGGTGATAATGAGATGAGCTGGAGGAGATAGTAGCACAAATAACTGATATTTGTGGTTGACTTTATCAGTGAATGGGAGTAAAGAGGGATTAATGACTTGGCCAGACAGAAAAACACAGACACAGTGACAGCTGGAACAGGTACCACTTTGAGTAAGATGAAGTGATAAAGTGTTTGACAGCGAACATGGTATCTCACATCTGTAAATGTGTGGGTTGTGGTTCTCCATCTTTCCTCCAATCATTTAAGCCTCCACTTCTGTAATATGATCTGAGTTTCTCTCACTGAAGCAGATCCTGTTGTAATCACCAGCTCAGGCACCCCTTAATGTCCTCTCAGCAACAACCCCCATCCCACCCCCACATCTCCCAACGGCCGGCAGAGTTGAGGCACCACAGACGCTTCCAGGTTTACATCCTCCGCTCATGTCCACTTCACACCACACCAGTCCGGCAGTGTCAGCATGCACACACAGAAATTATTTCACCCCCCAGCTTTTTACAGAGAGAGGCTGCTTATTCTGTGTCATTCTGCATGTGAGCAACTAATGTAGCATGTGTAACACCCTGCACGGGGCGAGATAGAGCAGTGGGTAGAGTGTAAGTATAGAAGAGAGGAGGTGAGTCTATGGGTGAAGAGCTGTTAAAACCTTGTTTATAATATAGATGCTATGAGCAGCTCCAAACATTGCAACAGACTATGCCTTGATCTTTAGCCACGATGTTGTTGACCCATGTTTACAGCATGTGAGTGCATATCATATGTTCATATGTTTAGCCAAGAAGAAGTGTGTGTGCGTGTGTGTCTTTATGTGTGCCACATTTCCTTATCTCTGGCCACCATGCTTCGACTAACGAGCAGTGCCCCCACCTCCACCTTCCAGCCAACCCCTGTTGGGGGGCAGAAAAGAGAAGGAGGGGAAGGGCAGGCGAGGTTAACTATGACAGGATCAGCAAAGAGAGCGAGAGAGAAAGAAAGAGGCCCAGCGGCTGACAACTACTGACAGCTGAGCTTCCTCTCTCAGTGGGGCTTTCACAACCACAAATTGACACAATCTCTCACACAATCTATCTCAGACACACACAAATGCGCTCACACTCGCACACACAGATCAATCCACTTCATCTGTACGCATAGCAACTGAGTGGTCATGCACAAATTACACCCATTTTCTATCTCATGCAGAGTTTGACATTGACTCTGTCAGACTGTGCTGTGCAATTGTCTGTGTGGAAGAGGGGCTCTTATGTAACAAGTGCTGATGTTCAGTGTGTGAGCCTGTATGTGTGTGATGTTATTCAGGTTTTCTTTTGCCTTTGGAGCACAATCACAGCTCAGACAGCCACAATGAAATCACTTTGTACATGTGCACTGCATGTGTGTGTGTTTCCACAACTGTCTCAGTGTCGCGACACACAGCACACCGCAAGCAACGGTGAGCAACAGGTGTAAAAGAGGATGTTAAAACATACAGTTGAACCCTTTTTTTTCCACCTGACCTCTGAACTTTTGCTGTCACCGCTGGCATATGAGGACAGCTGTGAAAATGACCTCTTGTTTGCCTCACAGAACGCAGCAAGTGACCTGCTTCTGCAACTCCTCTTGACACACATCTATCTGTGGACTGTGTTAAAGAGCACATGACCTGCGTATCGCCTGGATAGTTATTTAGTGAAAGGTAGGGGCTGGAAAGCAGCTGCTGGTGTCACACAACACAACAGCAGCAAACAGGCCACCACTGATAACTGCACTTCAGACAGACAGCAACAGTCTGTAGGACATGGGGGTAAATCACATTAGTCATTTACATTGATGATGCAGCTGTTTGGATTTTTTTAATTCTCCAGAGGGGGGAGGGTTATGAGTGAAGAGGTCACCTGTATGTTGTTCACTGCAGCCTGATCATGTAAGATAATTTCACTTTAGTGCGGCAAGGAGACGCTACTTCAGGTAAAGTTAGGTTGTTTGACTTAAATGCCATCGCAGCATTAGTAATCTGGAAAATGGAAAATACACTTGTTTACTGACAAGTAAATGAGAGGATTTTCACATATCTGTAAAATAAATGTGAAATAATATATGAAGGTGAATTAGTGTGGTGAAATTGTGCTTTTATGTGGCCATCATTCAAACTCATTTCAACTTGTTTTTTGTGCATTCACCACAAACTTGACCTTTGACCTTTGACTACCAAATTCAGCTTAGTTCAAATTTGTGCAAAATTCAAATAACCTCATTCATAGTGCTGTTGAGATATTATTTACTGGGCCAAAACTGAGTTGAGGTGATGACTGGTGACCTTCACAGTCATCATTTATATAATGTAAGTTAGCTTGCTGTACATTTTGCTACCTTTTGCACTTTTCAGTCTTTACGCTAGGTTGGGGTAAGCTAACCATCTGCTAGCTGCAATTGCAATTTTTGTCAGACATGAGAGTGGGATCACAATCATCCAACCTCCACATCTAACTCTTGTATAACAAATAACTTAATTGAGACAGATCCAAGTTTAGAGGATCATAGAGCGCATGACAGTACAGTACATCAATAACAAGTAGTTAGACTGAGTGAGAGCCAAACAGGGACATCTTCTGGACAGAGGATGGATGCTGTGTTTATATATATTCAAACATATAATCCATCCTCTAAGAATTTTTTGGCCATAAATTAATCTTCATCTCTAATCTCCTGCACTATCTTGAGGGGCAGGACCACCCCCCCCAACAATTTCACTTCACTCATTTCTTTTTGGAGGTTTCCTCAAACTTCTCCTATTTTAGTATGTTCCACCAAACATGATTTGGCCCCACATGAAAAAAACCCCCACTAAGCTCCCTGTCCTCTGTCTCTCATAAAACAACGTAGTCCTGTGTGTGTGTGTGTGTGTGTGTGTGTGTGTGTGTGTGTGTGTGTGTGTGTGTGTGTGTGTGTGTGTTTCCATGCACCAACAGTTATGTTCCTGATCCTGGAGGGAGTAATAAGCTCTCAGTGCAGAAAGGAGGATAGTCCACCCGGATTCACCAGCAGCTCTTTATAAGGACAAGGGGAAAAAGGCCCTGCTGCCTCTATATTTAGATAGACTTTATTGGGCCTCTTGTCTTCGTTTTTCTCCCTTCCCCTCCTCCTGTGCTGCTGCTGTTAGAAATCTCTCACCAAAGCCATGTGGGCGGTCAGCCCTCCTCTCCACTGCAGTGAGGGAGAGTGAGCCTGATAATGATCTGGGTGATAATAACAGAGCAGAGGAAACGAACGAGAGTTGGGAAGAGGATGGAGGAAGGATGACAGCGAAGTGGTGGGTGGTGAGAGAAGTGTTTTTTCATTGTGTCTCCTTTGCTCCTCAATGACTATTATCCACAGTGTCTGTGATGTCCTCTCTCTTCCCCACCATCCTCGAGCTCAGAGGAAGTCCTAAGAAAGGGACATGTTATCCCTCTAGCCACATGGGGAGGAGACTAGCAGCCCTCTGATGTCTCAGAACCACCAGCTGGGTCTCGTCTAGTTCCTTCTGCACCAGTTTACCCACTATATGTTGATGCTGAGGTGGCAAAAATTGTTAATACAACTATGTAGAAATCTGTGCATATGTCCATACATAGTCCTCTTGTGGGTCTCCTCTACATACCTCTGCTATCTGGCCTTATCTCTAAAGTGAAGCATATTTCTCAATGGCTTTGACCTCTGCTGTCCAGCTTTCCTGCCAATGACAAACAGCGCTCTAACATGGCATACTCTTATCCACCTATCTATGTGTCTCTTATCTTAGTTATTGCCTGGTGATTCTAACAAAGCATAGTCAAACACTAATGGTATTGTGTCAACACTTAGCAGACTTTGCCACTGAGGCAGAGGTGAAAAAAAGAAAAGGCTCTGGTGCATATAGCTTCAGATTGGGGTGGGGTGGGGTTGGGGGGTAAATATAGACTCATTAAACCTTAAGCAAACATGGGCTTTTGAATAGTAATGGTACATTATAGTGACTTGTCTTGTATTGGTTGTAACTGCATTCAGACCTCCGCTCATCTTCAGTCCCTGATTCTGTATTCACCAGATATTATCAGTTATCAGTGTCTCACTTCCTTCAGATATCATGAACATACTCACTTTCATTCTTAGCTTCTTCCAGTATAATGAAACCAACATTTAGTGGCCCTGTGAGGCCGGAGTTGGTGAACAGCCTAATGTGTGGATTTGACCTAAATGCTAATATCAGTATGCTAACACATTTACAGTGACCATGCTATCATGCTTATAGTTAGCAGGTGTAATTTTCATCATTTTGAGCATCTTAATTTAGTGTATTTGTTATTATTTTCTGATTAGTACTGAACACAAAGCACAAAAGAGGCTGATGGGACAGTGATTCATTTTGCAAGACAAAACATCAGGTGATCATCACATGAGTCGTGGTCTGGGAACCTTGAGTTCCTGTACAAAATGTTCTCTAAATCCATCTTATAGAGACATTTCTCATGAAACCAGAGACCCAGTGGTGGAATAATCATCCAGAATCTACACATTAATTAAAAAAAAAAAAAGTAAATGAAATATTATCAGATAAATCTACTTCAAGTGTGGCATAATTATATTGGTTCTGCCTTCAGACCGAATCTTTGTTTTGTAGTGAAGTGTTGGATAATCTTGTTTTCCTGCACAAAAAACTGTTGAGAGGAAAATGTCTCCTGCTTACAGAGACTGCTTTCTGTAAGGGGTGACTCACAAGCTAGATATGTTGGAAGCCACTGGTTTAATTTCAAACACTGTCGTGTATTATTCTTATCATATGATCTTAATCCAAAAAGCAACTCCTAACTGCAGCTGTCAGATAATTGTGGTAGAGGGAGTGGTACATTTTCTGATATAATGTGGTAAAATTCACAAAGGTTAACCTCATGGACACATTTTAGGAAGATGTCAGAGGATCACTTAAGTCATTAGGGTTCATCTTCTTGGCACCATGAACACCTGAACCAGTTTCCGTGCCAACCCATCCAATAGTTGTTGAGATGTTTGACTACTGCCAGTATTGCCACCCTGCTCATTATACAAGTCACCAAAGTACATTAGTGTCATTATCTGGAGAATGTGAATGTCTGTTTATTTTTATCAGACTGAGCAAAAGTGGTGGCCACTAGCATGGCCAATGCCTTTACAATGTATAGACAATTCTGTGTCCGTGTAAAGTCTCTAATACACTAAACAAATGGTTTGTCTGTGACTGAACTTACCTTGTGCAAATAACTTGCATTCATGACAGACTGGGAAGGAGACCCAAGATGAGCGAAGCACACCAGCCAGGTGAAGAGTGAGCTGAGTGAGCCAAAAACATTTGATTTGCATATGATCCTCCAAATCCAGGAGTCACACAAGAAAGACATCAACTGCCATGCAAATGAGAGGCAAATGAGATTCAAAACAGGACCAGAGCAAAAGGAGTGGCCAAAAAGGTGTTTTGTGTACGCAGTACTTGAGATGATCTCAGCATTCATCCTTACAGTCGACTGTGTTTGGACTTCAGGCTAAAAGGTCTGTCAAGTTTTACCACAACAGCAACAGCAGCCCGCTGGGGAAGGACAAACCATGACATCAGAATAGTGGAAGCAGGACCGAAGACAATAGTTCTCTGTGCAGGAGAAGAGCCGAGGCGTAGCCTGGCTGGACAGAGGGTCTTGTCAGTGGACCAGCCGGCCTCAGCAGCTGTCTCAACCTCTGTCTGTATCTCTGTCACATACACTATTTCAATTCAGCATGAAAGCTGACATAGCATTAGGACAAAGGATCAACAGATTTATGTAAAATCCCTTTACCCCTATGTCTGTCTCCCCCCATGTGTGTGTGTGTGTGTCTGTGTGTGTGTCAGCCTCTCTCCGTCCTTGCTCAGTTCAGCCTCAGGAACGCAGGGACGGAGGTGGAGTAGGAGGAGAGCCCCAGAGAAAGAAACATTACAAACTGGCAAAACAAAGAGCCAATGGACAAAGTAGCTCTCACTGACAGGAGATCTGGGGTGATAGTAGCAAAGTGTGTGTGTGTGTGTGTGTTTTGGGTTTTTTTTTTTTTTTTTTTTTGGAGGCGGGGGTTCGACCCACATGGCAGCACTGCATTATCACTTTCTGACTTCTCATAACTGCCTTGAGTAGATATAGAGAAAACTTCCTTATATGTTGCTGCTGCTCGTCTTGTGCCAGAGCACTTAAGTTCAAATTATTTACCCAGGCCCTCCAGTGGAGAGCCCTCTTCTTCAAACAGCCGTAAAGGTTTACAGGCCATGACAGTGAGGAGCGAAGAAGCTCACCACAAAGCTGAATTTCACATGGGGAGAGGAGAGAGCTACGTGACCGCGGGGAGCTGTTAGAGCCTCACAGCTCCCTCAGGGACGCACCACCTGGGTTGTCAAAAGGGCCTTTAAAAAACAGCTCAATATGAGATGTGCAAACAGCGGATGAGCATCATTGAGCATGTATCAGCAGCGTATCAACACAAAACCCACCTGCCCTTCAGTTTAGGCCTATTGACAACAAATGCAACAAAAGCCCTGTGTGATACGCCCAGCCTCGAGGAGCAGCCACAGCTATCTATTCAGCCTCCATTCACCTGTGAGGACGATTCAATAGGTCTGGATGTTATTAAAAGCTTCATACACACGGGCCGATGGCATTATGAATTTGCGTAGAGGACACTGGCCTTTCCTTTTGTTAGATTGCTGAATGGCCACAAAAGTGATCCAAAATACTAACCTGCTTGAATCCAAAATGAGCACATCTCCTTTGTGTTGTGCCTCCGACTTCTGCCTGCTCAGAATATAAACAAGTGAGCTGATGAGGTGTAGTTGAGCACTGATGATGCTGCTGTAGTCTATGTCCTGTCTAAACATCTCTGTAGTCTCATGCTGTGCTGTTTAATCAAGCTCTAAAAACCTTTGTTATTCACTGATAAGAAAAGGATCAGTATCACGAACACAGCCATAACTGGACTTCTTTCATGAAATTAAATTCTCTCTATATTTTTTTAAACCTCTGTAAAATATTATACATGTTACCTTTACTGTTTTTTGTCATGTATTTATGAGTTACTGACTGCAGGTTGCATCTGTCCTGTGTGGATCAGTTTGTAAAAAGGCTTATGATTTACCTCACCAAATGATATTTTTCTACTAAAATCAATAAGGACAGGTCTTCTCACTCCTCAGTATGTCTTAATCCACATTCTACATCCCATGGTGTGGTGGTGGTGGCTGCTGTGACCATGTGATGGTGTGGCAAGGGAGCACTGTGTGTCTGATTGTTGTGTTGTCCCTCTGGAGAACTGCGCTGGTCTGTCGCTCCACAGGATGAACCGGGTGACCCCTCGCACACAGCTGCACACTGAGAGACAAACAGTCTCCTGCTTCATCCTGGGATCAACATCAGTGAGGACATCTTCAAGTGAAGACAGGACACACGCCGCACTGACACACACTCTGTTCAGGCAGTTATCAGCCATAGGCCCTTTGCTATGTAAATTCTGTTGGCCTGGTCAATCAAAAGAGGATGACTGCCACCTAGTGGTGCCTCTGTCAATAGGAAAGCTTTGCACAGCGTGAGGTCATCTTTACCTGAAATGTTTTCTCAGAAAGTGAAAGTGAAAGTAATTAGGCCAAATAATCAAAGATGAGAACGAAGATAATAAAATGGTATAATAAAAGTTGTGCAGCAGCACAGCACATGTCGACAGTTATTTAGATAAATATCCTATGGTGTTAATTTGGTGGTTTGGTGGTCAAATTATGGTGGTTTAAATGTAGATATTAAGTAATGCAGCAAGAAAAGAAAAAAGAGAAAAGATGTTTTCTTCCAGGCCTCCTTTCCTACGATCCTAAAACAAATGTCCAGGTGCCACACTTCTGTGGATGGATATCTTCATCTTTTAGATTATGATGGATCCTGTTGCATCTGTTGTCTTCCTGAGAATAGACTGAGTCTTTGGTTTTTAAAAATTAAAGTTAATGTGAGTAAGTATAAATATGAAGACAAATCATAGTGTTAATATTATGTGTATGTTTCTGTCAAATTTTGTAAATGAGGTGAATATATCTTCCAGCCAGTGCACAGTGGTGGTAAAGAAAACATAAACATAGGGATCCACCAGTGCTAACATTCGAATTCTTAACAGACTTTGTTTTACATCTTCTGTCTCTGAGCCTGGTGACCAGATGTTTGCGAGTGACTGCTCATTTTCAGGACTAAAGAAGACACTGCAGCACAACCTCAACATCATATGTTTGGTGTATACAATGTCTATTGTATTAATCTGTTTCATAGACACACATAAGCCATGTTTAAGTGGTAATGATTTATTCAAACATTCATATGAACTGTTTTCGCAACATTACAATGGTAAACAAAATAAAAACCAACAATAAAAAAAATTCCACCGACAAAGAAAAAAAAAAATCAACAAAAGGGGAAAAAGTCTCTGATGCATAACAAGTGTTTCTCTTTCTGCTGTACATGACAAAAACTATGACAGAAACGTCCTTATTCCAATCATGTACACCTGCAGTAAACTGTATCATTCATCACAGGCACAGCTGTTCACTGATCATCCAACAGCTGTCACAGCTGTCCTAATATGTGGGGGGAAACTGCTTCCAGCATTTAGTCTGGGTAAAAACCAGACACACACTATTGCTTTTTCTATCCGTCCAGTAGCTTGAGGATGCTCTCCCTCTCCTTCAGCGCTTTCAAGGCCTGGTCCTTCTCCTTCTTGGTTGGAGTGCGTTTCTTCTGCCGCGCTGCCATGATTCGCCGAAATCCCTCCATCACCTCATTGTCAGACACTCTGACTCTCTGCCTCAGCTCCTGCTTGCGCATCTCCTCTTTTGCCAACCTGTGAGAAAACAACAAGTCAGTGGTTCAGTTCAACAACTGACCACAGACAAGACATTTTATATCCACTGTTGGCCAGGGTCCTCACCGGAGCAGTTCTTGCTTGCGAGCTCTGTTGTGAGCACTCAGGGCTTTCAGCTCTGCTTGTCTCTTCTGCAACTCTGCCAGGACCTCGTCCTCAGAGTCTCCTCCTGGTCCAGGTCGCTCCTCAGAGTCCAGCAAACCCTGAGCCACCAGCTCCTCTTTGATCCGTGCCTCCAGGGAACGTGTGTGAGGAACACTGGAGGAGGGACAGACAGACAAAAGATTTGCAATATGTGGCATAAAAAGGTAAAAAAAAATCACTTGAGGCTACTCACGAGGACCAACAGGACATGAATGTACAAAACTTCTAACTAAGAAGCAGTGCTGTGGACAGGAAACCTCAGCGAGGGAAAAATCTGTTTCTACATAAATGAGAGTCAGAACCAGAATGTACCAACTCAATGCTTACATTTCATCATTTCAACCTTCAATATGTTGAGCAAAGAAATATACATGCATTCACATATGTACATGTATAATAACACATATATGCACAGACAAACATCCCAACATATATACATATGTACACACAAACAGCTCTGCAGTGAATACATTTTATTAGCCTGAGTGTTTTGAATGAAGATGACTTGGTATTAAACCATTATAGCAGTCTGCAATGAATCGGTCCATCACAGGATGTGCATAGGTTTACTGTCACACGTCAGACACTGGATTTGTGTGACAACAGACTGTAAGTGAAAATGGCTGAAAATGCAGCAGGTTGTAACATAAATACCTAAAAGCTTTTCCTTGGCTTCGAGGAGACGTCCCTGCGCCATCGTTAGCATCCCTCCCTGAAATTTCTGGTATAGGAGAATCCTCCATAGGGGATATAATATTCTCCTGAAAGTAAACAAGAAAAAAAACCCCACACATTTCAGTGATTTTACAACAATTAAAACAAATCTCACATTTCAGTCATCCACTATACATTAATGGGAGTTTTATTGGTGTTCATGCTGGATCATGATATAATGAGTCACACCTCTACAAGAGCCTGGAGCAGACGCTGTGTGAGAGGACCAAAGGGACAGCCGTCTTCTGGAGATTCATGCTGGGACTCTGACTTTTTCAGCAGCGAGTCGACATCTGGTTAAACAGTAGTTACACATAAAAATGAGTGTTGAGGTGTAGTAAACACAGTCTGAGATTAAGGCAGAGGCCGTAGTCTTCCCTTACCTTTTGCATCCAGTTCAGACAACGGTCCTCCCATGAGGCTCTTCTTCTTGTCATTGGCTCGAGCTCCCTCCCTCTGCTCCTCCAGCAGATCCTCTTGAGCCCACCGCTGAGAGTAGTGTTTCCCCAGTGCTGGAATCTGCCATTAACCCAGACAGCACCAAAGCTCAACACACATTTAACACAATAAACACACAAAACTTTGATGACAGCCCTGAGTGAAGATGTATATGATGTAAGAACAAGCTCAGAGAGTTCTTTGTTGAACCTTGAAATATTCAGCTTCATCCTCTGGTGGCTTCAGAAGCTCCTCTAGCAATCGTATCTCTTCATTTGTGATATCGGCACAGTATGGCTCCACTGATGCCCAGAATCTGAAAATGTATATATAAAAAAATTAAAACGTAAAAGTGAGGAAACCATAAACAGAACTGAGAGACGTAATGAAGAGCAGATGCTGACCTGTTGGGGGCATCATTTTTAGGAGTGCGGGGAATGTCTTGGGCATCGTCTGTAAATTCATACTCCTGGACTTTAGGCTGCAGGTTTTTGGACTTGGGTCTGCCAGGACCAGGACCTGGCCCGTGACCACCTTTGCCATCCAACTTCTGTTTCTTTGGTTTGTGTCGAGGCGTGGCGGCAGGGTCTGGGTCCTTCCCCAGCTTCAGAAAACGCTTATCCCCCTTCTTGTCCTGCCAGTCTGTAAGGATCTGAAACACAGCAGAGTTTAAAGTCACCAACAGCACCAGGCATGGAGTGAACACCATAAAATAGTATAGCTGGGTTTCAGAGGTAAGTGGGGTCATTCCCATCATTCCCTCACCTGACGCTGCTCCTCCAGGGCCCGGAGGCGGCGACTGGCTGAGGACAGGAGTGTTTCCAGCTCGAGCTGCAGGGTGTCCAGCTCCTCGATACCGATCCCATCATCCTCTGAGCGGCCCAGCACCGCCGTGTAGCGGGGACACACTTTGACATGCTCGACGGGCTTGAAGTCATAGTATTTCAGTGGAGGGCAGTCCTTCAGCTCACTCATGATGCTGTGAGGAAGAGACCTGGCAGTACCCGGATGAACTGCTGGAGGATAACACTGTGGTTAATAACATAATGAGACACACTGCCGCGGTTCTTCCTCTCTCGCACTGTTAGTGCATATCTGTCTATCACATACACACATTAGGTACACACTCAAACGCGCGCGCACGCACCCAAATACACAAACACGTTGTTTTGCTAAACACAGGGCGGCGCGCGGGGCCCACACTGCCCAAATTACGCTTACACGTTAATATAGGTCGCTAATATTTCATAGTTTCGCAAATAAACGTTTAACAACATGGTGCTCTAATATCACAAGAGCTAAATGGTACAAACTTAATGCACAAATCTACATCCATGAATGTTTAAGAGCTACGATCTATACCGTCAGTGAATGGCGTCCATGATGGAAACAACCATAATGGCTGGAGAGGGGTGAGAAATGTAGTGAAATAAAATTGTGGCCGTTTTTCGACGCAGTTATGGTTCTAATAACGCAATTAAAATAAACCACTGTAACAAAAAATAAGCGATTTTTTTAAACTTGTACAATCTATTGAAACAAACGTGAAGAGGTGTGTATATAATTAGCTTGATCTAGAGTAGTATCATCGGAGCAAACCATATTGTTTTAAGTGGGAAATGTAATAAATGTTTAAATCGATATTTTAGCAGTTAACGCTGTGCCACACATATATTACAATGCTGTTGTGTTATTTGATTTGATTGCAGGCTACAAAGGGTCAAAATTGCCAATGAATCAACGGTCTTTGAACAGTTTGCCCCCTGTTCACTGAACGGAATGGACGCATCGAAGGGCTGCTCGTTTTATAGGAGAATGTGGTCCACCCGGGCGGTGATTAGAGTAACGTCCATTGTTTTATGGTGCTCAAACGAAGAGCTAGATGTAAAACGACCGCACCCTATCTGTTCTCGACGATGTAGGATTTACGGAAGAGGAGTCCCAGGCGTGGCTGAGGAACTTCCGTCTTTTACAGCACAAAAATGGTAAGTCTCTTGCTCTAAATCTCTCAAATATTGTATTATTTCGCTGCGTACTTCTGCTAACTAACGCTACATTCAAGGCGAGATTAGCTAGCTAGCTCCGCGTCTCTCATAGGTGGTGTTTCAGGTCGGGCTGCAGGGAAATGGAAGAACGGGCATCCTTGACAGGGTTTGCAGAAACTAAAGTGATTGAGCTGAGCTGTCTTTTCCTCTCGGCCCTGTTTCTCCTCGGTGCTGTGACCGGTAGCTCCACCGAAGATCCTGTCAGCACACGACGGGGAAGCTGTGAACACGTCTATGGCATAAATATAGTGATAATGATGCTAGATGATTAGGATGAGATGTAATCTCGGTCATCTGAAGGCATCTCGTTCTCGCTTTGATGGCAATGAAATTAAAATCATTCAGGCACTTTTACACAGTATCTATTTGTCACGAGCGTTTGTTTAATGTCTGTTTTAACGACAACATGGGCTTTTTATTGATCTGTTTCTTCCTATAACATTGGTATCTGAGTGTCATTGTGTCATTACTGAGTTGCGGCCACTGTATCTCTGCACACAGAACATTTTAGTTCCTGATCACACCTGACCTGCTAGACATGTTGAAGCACCCCAACTAGATTGGGGGGTTTACTTTGCATGTACCCTGGTTTGAATTACAAAAAACCTTATTATGATTTTTGTGTGTGTGTATGTATGTGTGCATTGACCCACATTGATCTTGTTCAACTTCTTCACAGACAGCGACTCTGCGCCCCTATCTAAACGCTGTGAGGGCCACCCTGCAGGCGGCTCTCTGCCTGGAAAACTTCTCCTCTCAGGTGGTGGAGCGTCACAACAAGCCAGAGGTGGAGGTCAGGTATGTTAAATAGCATCAGGTTGGAGAATTGACAGCCCCCTCCCCCCCAGATCTGCCTCCTCCTGTTTCTCATACCCCCAAGCTGTTTGAAGATCATCAGCTGCTGTCATACAAGTATAGACTTGTGCAAACTTGCATAAGAAAATCAAGTAGTGGGGGAAAAAAATGACACAAACACGGGCAAGGCCGTGAGCCACAGAGGGCTTGCTGCAGCCTGCTTGCAGGGTTTTGAGCAGGGTCTGAGGCAAAATGATGTTTTTTTATATTTTGACATCTGGAAAATGCAGTAGTTAAGTTTATGATAATCTATGTTGCTGTGGTTACAGGAGCAGTAAGGAGCTTTTACTGCAGCCTGTGGTGATCAGTCGTAACGACAAGGAGAAAGTTCTCATCGAGGGATCCATCAACTCTGTCAGAGTCAGCATTGCTGTCAAACAGGTGATTAGTTTGTTTATGAGCTGTTCACATTACCACGTTAGCTGCTGCAGTCTGATGTGCATTAAAAACAACACCTGTTCTGCCTGACTCTAGGCTGATGAGATTGAGAAGATCCTTTGCCACAAGTTCATGCGTTTCATGATGATGAGAGCTGAGAACTTCTTCATTCTGAGGAGGAAACCAGTCGAGGTATGAGAGCGAGTGGGGGAGGGGTTATCTGGGTTGTATAAATTGAGACGGAAAAGTGAGTGACATAAGAGGAATTTCTTTACACTAAACAGGAAGAATAAAAATAAAATGAGGAAGACTTCTAACTATAAAAGCGGCTTGCATCATATCGCTCTTATTGCACTGCTGTTAAAGCAACAGTATACAAATATAAAATAAGATAAGAATTACAATGGATATTTCTAATGAAAAAACACACAAGATAATTATTTCAAATTCCCAAGATTTTGACTCACTTTGTTTTCATTTCATCTCTGTGATTTCAGGGATATGACATTAGCTTCTTGATTACCAACTTCCACACGGAGCAGATGTACAAACACAAGCTGGTGGACTTTGTCATCCACTTCATGGAGGAGATAGACAAAGAGATCAGTGAGATGAAACTGTCCGTTAACGCCAGGGCCCGTATCGTTGCTGAGGAATTCCTGAAAAATGTAAGAAACTTGTGCCCTCCTTTAATGTCTTGTTTTTTTTAACTATATACAAATGTTGGGACTTTTTGGTGTAATCGATATATTTATTTACAATGTTCTGTTACTTTGAAAGCAGAAAACAGACAGGATTAATTATATTCTCTCCTCTCCACAGTTCTGATGAGTGTTCGTCTGGTCCCACACAAACCGGGGGACACCGCAAGGACCAATCAGCACAAGAGTGGGTGTGAACAGCCAATCACATGGAGACAAGAGGAACGTGACCAATCTGGCGATGACATCCGTGTTGCACCCTTCTCGAGTATTTCCCTGTACTCATGAATATCAATGACTGTATATAATGAAATATTTACCAGTTTCATTTTCAGCCACTTAGAACAAATCCCCAATCAAAGGCGGGTCCTTAAAGTATTAATCGAGTTGATAGTCATGAGTACAGGGTAGTTGAGGACGTGCTGTTGCAAATAAAATGGCCAGGTTTTGTATTTTGTTTATGTGAGTCTGTATGTTCTGTCACTGTTGTTTCAAATTAAATCTCCAAAATTTCCCTGTTCAGGAGAACCCATGTTTGAGGAAATTGTCTGTGTGGTGTTAAATCACACACAGAACAAGAGCTGTCCTTAAAGAAGACACCAAAACACATGTATGAAAAAACTCAAAGATAATAAAACTCAGTTGTTTATACTTTGGTTGTACATAAGTTATTCTCTGTCAGTCGGTATGAGCAGCTCTGCTGTGGCCATACTTATAAATAGATTTGTTTTGCTTGTAAGGTACTTGTTTTTAGTCAGCACTTCAGCCACATCTTGTTCAGTTACATTGTTATTTCAGTTGAGAGGAAGGGGAAGTAATGCCTTTAAACTGCAGACAGTGTGTAAATTATTTTTGCTGCATTTCTTCACATTCACAATTTATTCAACTATGTCATAGTTTCAAGAACAAAGTGATTTTTCAATGTAAGATTCAATTCTTTTAACATGCATCTTCATTTCCTCAGTGATACTTGGCTGAAATGTAAAAAAGAAAACATACTGTTACTCAAGGCCTGTAGGACCAGAGGCAAATAGTTTTGCACAACTGCACTGAAAAAATATAGGTTGAAGAACATTTGGTTCAGATTCAGAGGAGGAACTGGATGGTCAAACTTAACTATTCACTTGTCTCCCACCCTGGGTCCTGTGGTCTTCATCAATTCACAATCATCTCACCCTCTGATCTGAACATCCATCTGACCGTATTTGCAACATGTATGTCAATACATCTCACCAGCAGCTGCACAATTTACCACAAAAAAACTTTGTTTACTTTGATTTTTGACAATTTTTTTTTTTATCGTAGGTGTTAACAGACATCACGCCTTGGGTTCTTAAATTTGTTTTCACTATTTTCTTATCATTTATAGACCAACCAAATCATCAATTAAAAAACAGCAGATTAAATGATTCTGAAAACAAATACCATACACCAAATAATTAAAGCCATTGAACGCATCAACTGAAGACAAAGAGAAACAGAGACCGATGGGTTTATAAAAATAACATTTTTATTATTGCGGAGTTGGGACATTGATTTTGAAATCATGACACACATCTGCTTAAACAACTTTAAGCTACCGTTGGATTTTCACACCTCCGAATTACTTTGTGTGCTCAGGAGTGTTCTCCACAAAAGAGTAGTAAAGGCATGTTTTATTATCATTGGAGGTCTGAGTGTAGAATAATCATCTGTTGCAGGTGAGATGATTTAGTTGCTGTGAATCACAGATGAACAGATTTTTTTTTCCATTATCCATCCACATGAACTTTAAAATTAAAGTGACTGTTGTCACCATAGAAAAGGTATTAATAATAATTAGAATGACCGAGTGCATTCATTCATTCATCCATTCATTAAATCACCACTTTGTCCAATAGTATTAGTTAATAGTATAGTTTGCAGAGTAGGTTTGTAACCTTCAGATTGCACATCATCACTAAAGAAAACTTCGCATGAAACAACAATTGCACAAAACAGTAACACGTCAAACATATAGCAGGAAGTCACATGATCATTTGATGAAACCACATGATTAATACTTCTATGATAAAATAGGTTGCAGTAACCTTCAGTATAAATTCTACTGCTGCACAACATATCAACACACTGAATATAATAACATAGACAAGAAACCGAAGTGACACGAGTGTTTAAATCTCCCTATGTGCAAAGAACGGTTTGAATCTGGGTTTCACACCGTGTGGCTTTCAAATATGAGCACTGAGATCCAAACGTTGTGTTCAGGTTCCTTCAAATCCCAAACGAATGAACAAAGAACAATAGAGTTTAAGAGAGAGGTGTATGTGCGTGTGTGGTAGAGGTGTTGAAGGAGGAGGAGGCACATTAGCCAGACAGACACCACTGTGAGCAGGTTGTGCAGACTGCAAAGATGAAAAAAAAACAAAAAGCACAGGGTCCGTCACACGAGAGACAGAGAGAGAGAGAGGGAGGTCCAACTTCATCCTCAGCGGATTCCAGCAGCAGTGTCAGAGGTGAGGAGGGACGGTCTGCAGGGCGTCTTGAGTCGTACGATGGACGTTCACGTTCTGGAAAGAGCAAGACAGCAGCGTCAGGTCCCTTCTGACACCAAATCACACACAGATCACACACTTACTGCAAAGGTGTGAGGGTGCATGTCACATTTTTAACTCTTCATACTCTACTCACTGTTCCGTCCATGGTATTTGTGCACTTGTGCTCATAGCTCTTGTTTGTCAGTGTTGCTCAGTGCTCACCACAGATGGTGTTACCCTAGTTGTCTCATGTCACTTTGAAAAAAACCTCAGATCATCTGATGTCTTAATATTTGCTCACACATGCTTCCACCCAGCTGATATATATGATCAACCTTTGATGTAGAAAATGTCATTTTTTTCTGAAGGTTTTTAAGAATTCAAGCCCAGTTTAATTATGTTTTTATTTTGCTTATTGACTTTTTTGGTCCAGATGAGTTTTATTCTTATGGTTGCCAATGTCATTTTTATTTCTAAGAGTGTTTCATGCTCTTTAACGATGTGCAGTATTTGATAAGAAGTGTCCAGTTTGTAATCACGCTTACTCAAGGCAGGAAGAAATCTGTGTGTGACACAGTAAGTGTTTTGTTCAGGCTGATGAATGGCAACACTCTCTTATGCACCCCAGTGGAGTCTTTGCATATGAATGAATGGGGAAATCTCTGAAGACTTCAGTTTGCACAGCAACATAAAAAGCAGGAAGGACACTGCCCTAAACATCTCAGCTGTAGATATTACAGAAAGGAAGGAAATGACAAGGCACGTTTGATCTCAGAGTAGCAGGAGTAAGAAACGTAAAGCTCAGCAGATTGTATATTTGATGTTACGATATAACTTCAAGGTTATGTTTACCAACCACAGACCGTAACGTTCAGATATTCAAGAAGAGAGGAGCTTTGATGCCAAGCTTTCTAAAATGAAGCACAAGAAGAGTGTGGGAGGAATACATGAAGTAGTGAAGTGGAGTTTATTCAGAAACAGAGTTCCAGTAAACAGAAATATCTTCCTCTTGTTTCTCATCAGTGATATGAACTTGATGTGACAACCTTCGTATTATTGAACAAAAAAACAATAAAATAAAGTATTTTTTGTACCTCCAGGATCTTCATTAGACAGTTAGACATACTACAAAACTACCAGAGACTAAACAGATGATTCTTATGTGCAAAATGTAAAAAAGCACAATTTTGTTTTGTGCTTGTGCCATTCTTATAAGGCTAAGATTAGAGTGTTCTGACTCCTACCAACACAGATATAGAGATGAGACACGGGTAAAAATTAACATTGTTAACTCAGTCCAACAGGGAAGAACAATGTCAAAAGAAACTACACATGGTCAATGCTTCAAGAGAAGGTGCTGCAGTTTCATTGATTCACAGTTGGGATTTACAGCATCCATTCAAAAACACAGCCTTCACCTGCTTTTCATTCATTCTCCAAAAATCGGAGAACATTCACGACACAAGAAGTGTGTCATAGGATTCGTAATGAAAAATTAGAAACTGGATTCCAGTCAATTACCAACATCATCACGTCTTTGAACATTAGTGGAGGAAAAACAGAAGACGAGAGAGAAGACAAATTCAATCAGCGGAAGGTGCAGAAAAAAAAGATTTCTGAGTTTGGCAGGTACATTGTGCGTCAGAAGAGTATAGTGTGCATAATGAAGGGTAAAGTAGGGAAGGATAGGGGCAGGGGTGAGGGGCACTGCCTCATTGGTGAGCTGGCACTGTTAGCAAAGCCTCCTCTGACATCCGCGACACGTCTACGTTCTGTTTGTAAAAAACACAAACACAAAGAGGAGGAGGGGATCAAAACACACGGGAGACATGAAATTCACCACACACACTGAGCGACAGACTTGGAAAGGCACATTAAGCTTACTACTTCACGTCTTTGAAAGTGCTGCTTTAGCAGTGCCAGTCAGTAAGAAATTCAACCCCTGCACACTTAATCATTCTTATGCCTGTTAAAACAAACAAAAAAAAATCATCTTGCATTTCACAACCAGCTCACTGTCCCTTTAAGAATCTGTAACAGGGAGGTATATTTACCTAAAGGGTGTGCGAGTTAAAATGTGGAGCATTAGAATCATTAGTCATTGTTGGTTATGTTCTTTCAACCTGTAATAGTCAGACAATTCAGCACAAAAACCTGCTCCCAGTTCATTCATATTCCACTCGACCATTTGTGAAACTCACCCACCAACATCACCTGCACCTCAGGCTATTTGTAACCCTGAGTGTGTGTCTGTGTTTGTGTTGATATACCCACCTCTGGTCTTTCTCTGTGTGTGTTGACTGCATCCACATTTAAGCTGATGGACTCCACTTTACAGCCTGAATCAACAGAAAGGTAACGATGTTAGTTCAGAAAACATCAGAGCTGTGGTACTGAACAGAAAACAGACCCAGTGATTGTTATGTGCTCTGCTGGGAGACCAGTCCTACCGTAGGCGACCGGTGTTAGCTTCAGCACAGTGTGCAGTGGGCATTTCAGGTACGGCAGCTCCTCTGTGTGAAAAACAAATGCACAGACCAACAGATCATAAGACTACCACAATAAACAGAGAAGTCTGTTCATTGTTCATTATTTCCAAATTTGTAATCTGTCATTTTCTCTTAAAATATAGTTCTTTAACTAGGTGGTAAGCTGTACTTTGCTCTCAGTAATGTGACCTGAAGCTCTGTGTTGAGTTACATTGTTAATGTAAAATTCTGAAAATACAAAAAAAGACACTGAAGAAAAAGAAATGATCGTTTTTAATTTGACACTTTCACGGCAGTACTCTGGTTTACAACATAAAAATCAGGTCAGTCAGTCAGGAGTGAGACATATTTCTCTATCTGAGGCGAATCAAAGTGTGTCACCACTTCACACAATAACTGTTATTCCTATCTTTTTCTGAACAGGGTATAATTGAAGT
Source organism: Selene dorsalis (assembly GCA_900303245.1). Classification (NCBI taxonomy): domain Eukaryota; kingdom Metazoa; phylum Chordata; class Actinopteri; order Carangiformes; family Carangidae; genus Selene; species Selene dorsalis. The sequence continues at coordinate 25,250 of OMNW01007990.1, forward strand.
AAAAATATTACAGACTTTTAACTACAGTGATTTTATTTGAGGCTTCCTGCCAACACTGACCACTACATTTTTCTAGCATTTCAAATGGTTAAAATCTAGAGCTTTGTGTGGTGCATTGTTTTGCTCATTTGTCAGAACGTATTTGGCAATTAAAATATTTGCAGGGCAGCTCAAATGCACTCAACCACCACAAATCGACCTAAATTCTGGTAATACTGTGTCATTTCTGTGGTGGTGGCTGAACTGTTATTTTTGTGCACTACTTTTTCTGTTTTACAGTCCCCTCAAATGAATTTAGGGACTTCTTTCACTTCCAACACAGTTGTTCAGCAGCTTCTGAAGAAGCCAGCAAAACAGGTCCTGTGCTCATTTGTGGATGTGTCCTCAAGAAGCCAATATACACACCCCTGCTGCCTTCGGTTCAGTGTAAGGACTAACCTGCTGTCTTATCCAGGAAATAGGCCAATAAGCAGCGCATGACGGCCTGATGACAGATAACCAACACGTTCTCCTGCCTCTCCAGCTCCATGATGACCGGCTCCAGTCGCTGCACCAGGTCCTCATAGGACTGAGGGAGAAGAGACATCAAATAAATCAGACTGATGGAGACAAGAATGCAGCACTACTGGAAGAAGATTTCAGCACAGTAAGATGATTTACTCTGAAACTGCCGGCTGACAGTCATCATAAAACACAGCCAGCATTATCCATATTTCTTTGTAATGAGGATATAAAATGAGTACACACGCGCACACACACACACATTCCTGTATGGGCATCATAGTGAGCTCCAGGTAAGTGTGGAGATGAAGTGAGGACCACCCTTTCTGCTACACTTAGAGAGAAGTACTTGTAACTTTCCCCACTAGATGACCCCTTGATTCAATGTCCCACCTCAGATTCTTTAAGAAACAAAGTGAAACAATCAGCATTAAAACACACGACTAGTGAAGTGAGGACTTTTTCATGGGCGCCATTTTGGATTAGTGTGTAGCTAGACTTTTTGACTTATGTCACTTTTCAAGTCTTTGAAAGGAAATTAGCCAGAATTCAAAGCCATGTAAAGTCAAATACAGCAGATGTCGTCGGAAGCGTCGGAACATATCAGTTCCCGGTCCCGGTTCTGGTCCCTGTCTGGATCTCGGATCAGGTCCCGGTTCCGATCCCGGTCCCGGTTCGGGTCCCGGTCCCGGTCCCGGTCCCGGTCCCGATTCGGGTTCGGGTTCCGGTCCCGGTCCCGGTTCCGGTCCCGGTCTCGATTCGGGTTCCGGTCCCGGTTCGGGTCCCGGTTTCGGTTCGGGTTCCGGTCCCGGTTCGGGTCCCGGTTTCGGTTCGGGTTCGGGTCCCGGTCCCGATTCGGGTTCCGGTTCCGGGTCCGGTCCCGATCCCGGTTC
>OMNW01007991.1:0-10065 GCA_900303245.1 Selene dorsalis
GGGGCGTGTGTGTGAAAGAGAGAGAGTCTCTTTCTATCTCTTTCTCACACACTGTCCCATTTGTCTCCCAGCCACAGTGTCTGTCTCTCAGGCATTACATAATATTGCCCTTCAATAAAAACAACCACTGCTGGGACCAGAACACTGTCGCTGGCTGTAACCGCCATAACCGCCGTGTCACAATAGAAATGTTATTGCCTCTAATGAGATTCTGTGCCACAGGGACACACCAGAGCACAGAGAGGGAGGCCAAGACACTGAAGATGGATGTGTTTCACTTAAACTGAGAGCTCCCTCTCAGCGGCGTCAGCTTTTTAGGAATTTGAAAAACAAAGTGGCCATTTTTTTCCACTCATGCTGTGTGGTGTTTAGGCTCTATTAGTATGACAACCATATTTTGTGGCTCCAAACATGATATGAGCTGAGTATGTGCGGAGGTTGGTTGTGAAGGTTTCCAGGTCTCTTCATATCTCTGCACCTCCTCTATATATTCCTCCTATTCTGTGCATATAGTGGATAGTTAGCTATGTTACCAGATGGCAACTTTGTTTCCTTCCATCCATCCATTGCCTGTACCGCTTATCCATGTAGGGTCGTAGGGGGACTGGAGTCAATCCCAGCTGACATAGGGTGAGGGCAGGGTACGCTGGGACAGGTCTCCAGTCTACCACAGGGCCAACGCTTAGAGGCAAACAATCTCACACAGTCACACCTATGGTTAGTTTAGAGTCTCCACTTAACCTAATGTGTATGTGTTTGGACTGTGGGAGTGTATGTTATACAGCTACACATTTTTACACATCTACCAGAGGACAGAGGGGCAAACAGTCCATATGAAGGGTGGGTGGGGTCACGCGTGATCACAGAGGCCCTGCTCCTGCAGCGGCTGGTGTAAATGTCACTGATGGATGTGAAGCTACACCCGGTGATCTTGCCAGCTGTTTTAACGACTGCAGCTGCAGCGCCTTTCTGTCCAGTGCAGAGCAGTTGCCGTACCACACCTTAATAGACAGGGTCACAACACACTCAGTGAAAACTTACTGAAAACTTTTCATGTGTTTATTGTAAATGACCACTCGCTGCCCTTTTGTAGTACGTTCATGTACCACCAGCCCACATTTTGGGAATCACTGTTTTAGACACAATGTTTCCTGTAATTTAAGTTAGAGAATTTATTCACTAATTAACCCATTAATATCCTTCTTTCTTTTCTTGCCTTTATTTTTTTCCCCCCATTTCTCCTGTCCTTCTCATCCTTCCCCCCTCAGACTACACCTACTTCTACAAAGGGAAGGAGTACTGGAAGTTCGACAACCAGAAGCTGACTGTGGAACCTGGATATCCAAAGTCCATCCTGCGTGACTGGATGGGGTGTGACCAATCCGAAATGGAGCGTTCTGGTGGCACCGGTAACCGTGGTGATCGGCAACTGCCTCTAGATGACGTGGACATCATGGTGACCATCAACGACGTCCCGACAACAGTCAACGCCATCGCTGTTGTGATCCCATGTATCCTGTCTCTGTGCATCTTGGTGCTCGTGTACACGATTTTCCAGTTTAAGAACAAAGGGGTGCAGCAGAACACCATGACACAACACTACTACAAATACCCCGTCCAGGAGTGGGTATGACAGGGGACTGCCCTTTGAAAAGGTCAAAGTTCATGGATTGAGTGGTCGTCAGGTTGTTAGCTAGCTGACATTGGCTAAAGGCCAGGAACTCATGGCACAGGACAATGGAAAGTCAGTACTGACACATGCTAATTGGCTAGCCTGTGATACGTGATACGAGCACTTCAGTGTAAAACAAGAAGATTTGTGACTTTGCCAGGAAGCTAAAAACAAACAGAACAAATACTCCTGGAGGATCTGATCAGCTGATGACAAACAAACAGCAGATTTGTCAGTCTCGCTCACTCAACCTGCCCACAACTTCTCTGCCCAAGTGAGATGTGGCCTCATGAGACTGACCTTTGAACACATCTTCTGCAACAACACAAACAACTCTCCTTCTCAGTGAAAATAAAAGAATGAGGACGTAGAGCAGAATAAGCTCCTCTAAGCCAGACAACCACTTCCAAGTCTGTTCTGACAACAGCTTGTACATGTGAACTACTTCAACTGTCAAGTCAGACAAAATTTAATTAATTTAAAAAAGAAAAAAGAAAAAAAAGAAATGAGAAAAGAAATGGTTTAAAAATATCAAACTTGAAGATAAATGTAGGTAGAAAGGCCATAACAAAAAGAAAACCAAGGATCTCTCCGTGGATTACTAAATTCTGTTTCATTTATTTTCGGTTCTTTTGAGATGTAAAACTGTGGAAGAGGACCTTTTTCTCTCTTTTTTCACCATACACGACAAGAACATCCTCATCATCATTAATTCAGACACCTCTCCCCCAACTTGAACCAGTCAGGCAGATGTTTTTTTTTAACAAAAAAAAAAAGCTGTTGATCTGTACAGCCTGGACAGAGAGGGGTTTTTGAATATGTAGAATAGCGAGTCGTCGGCATATAACAGTAAAGCAGATTAACACAACAGTTCATTGACTTCCTTTCAGTCTCAGCAGACCGAACATACCGGCTCATATTTCACCATCTGTACTTGGGCAGTGCCCACATTCATCCAGCTACTCCATTTAAATAATAATTAAGAAAATTTTCTTTTACTTTTACTCCCACTTACCAGCCACAGTAGAAAGAGAGGGAGCTCCAAAGGTGAGCTTACAGCTTCTGTGAGATGTTATGAATGTCATTATGATGAGGGTTAAATCAGCTCAATGGGTGTTTCTTGTTTTCTGTTGTTGCTGTTTTACTACTAGAATTTTCAATTTTACCATTACACCACAGATGAGATTTAATATCAAATGACAACAGCTGCCAGTTTAAGGGTTAGTCCTTCACAAATGTCAAAACATAAACATCTTGGGGTTGAGGTACATCAACATGAGTCAAATCACACCTTACATTTATTCAACCTGTAGTGAGCGGATCGGTGTTCTTGTTATCTGAGGTGGTCTGATGCTGCCAAAACACAGAACCCCAAACTCTCACAGTGCTGTCTTTTGTATAAGATTTGTGCAGATGTTCTTTCCAGTTGTATAAGAGACATAATCTGCTTTGCTTAAGACAAGGCTTTAGCAGGTGGAGTAAGTTGTTTTTTTCACGATAGGGCTGAAGCAGTGTCTTAACCTATGATTTGGAATTTATTGAAATATTATAGGATTTTCCTTCTGTTTCAGCCCGTGGCTTACCATTTCATTTCTATTCATACACTTTGAATATATTAGATTGTTGTTAATTCTATGTTTTTATTTTTACTTGAGTTTTCTCAATGGCAGTTTTTAGCAGCTTGATAATTACAAGGCCCAGAGCTAGAGAACGGTGGCAACACTTGGAAAAGTGTAGTAAAGGAGGAAATAAAGAAATAGAGCAGAGAGGGTTTGAATACAGGGAGACAGAGAGGGAGGGGGTGAGGAGGTGGGCGAGTGGGTCGTACAGAGGATATATGTGGGTCTGTATTAGTATTCTGTCCTTGGCTGCTGCAACATCGACCAGGCTTAATGAAGTTACTTCTGTTCACAGAGCTCTAATAGGGGCTACTCGCCCTCCACATCCCTCGCTTTAATCCCACTGTCCTCCCTCTGTATTTTCTCACTGTCCTCTTGTAATTCTGCCCCCGTCCATCTGGCCTCTTGTCTTTCCACCGCTTCACTCTCTCCGCCCATCTAATCTTTTCCCTCCATCTGTGCTGTTCTCTCCCTCTTTACTTACCTCCCCTCACTTTATGTCCTTTTTTTAGGCTTGACATCCCACAAATTTTGTTTTGTTTTGTTTTTTATCAGCATTCAGTCTGTATCAACCAGACTGCTTTTTGCTGCATTGTGAATTGACAAAGAGCTTTTATTATGTTTTATTAAATTTTCTTCAGGTCTCTAAATTGTCAGCTCTTCCCACTTGGAGCAATTTCTTGGCACATGAGGTAAAACTGAGACTGAGAAAGTGTTTGTCACTTATATCAATTTAATGTTTTTAATCGCAACAACCTGTTCAGAATGAGATCTTTATGTAAAATATATTTGATTCAGAAACCTAATCAGACCAAATCAGACCAGTGTTTCATTATTTGTGCTACAAAAGAGCCTCTTTGGAAATAAGTCAACGTAAACTAAATGCCCTAGCATCACTTCATCTATAGCTTTAAACCCGCACCGCTCAGTATGTTGGACTTGATCTTTTCTCAATACTTCGTACAGCTCCACTGGTCTGTGCATGTGCAGAGAGTTTCTCTGTGTCGTGACCATGGCATCGCTTAGTGTGCTGTTGTTTTGCACTGATGCACATGTAGTGAGCAGCAATAAATGTTAAATGTTATGACCACAAAGCAGATGTTCAGAATAGATCAGGATCCGTCCGTGAAGAGACACAAATGTGGTGAAGAGAATAATTCAAGCTAATTCCACTGATTTGAATCTAATGCACAATTCAGATCTCCTGAAACAGCAGCCCTGCAGCAGCTTTATCTGAACGCACAAACTTCTCATTTAAATGTCATTAACTTCCTAATGCGAGTCAGAACGATTCATTCGGAGGCCGTTCAGCTCCCCAGAGGGGATCTGGAGTCCCACCCCACCCTCGTCTCTAACCCACCACCTCAGGCTGGAAGTCACTGTCATAGGGCAGCTCAGGGTCACCGTCTGTCCAGGCCGTCGCCATGACTACTGTTCCTGAAAGAGTTTTATAACTTAAGAGTCCATATATACATTCACATTGATGATGCAGTCAGTTCCAGTACATCTTTATCTTTCCACATCTCCATACCTGTACCTCTCCCTCTTGTTCTCATTCCCTTAGCTTTGTACCTTATTCAACAACCTCTCTGTCCTCCAGTAATTGAATGTGTTTTCACCGCACATCCTCGCAATTACTCACCACCGCCGTCAACAGCAGTTCAGCACACGCAGCGTTCAGCAAAAATCGATGTCGTTCAGCTTCCTGCAGGGCAATATTTTTTTGACTGGGTGGAAAACATGTATTTGTTCCTCGGGGGGTGTACAATAAACACAGAGCAAGACTTTCTGCTTCTTTTTACCTACACGCCTGTGTTACAGTGGACTGACTGTCTCTGTCAGAGGGGGGTGGGGAGGCCGTGTAAGTCGGTGGAAACATGAAAGTCAATCGGAGGAAAATTGCAGCTGCATCTAACTTGTCGTTCTCATTGTGTTTTCTAGTGAGATGGTCTGTGCAGGGTTAAAACCTGCAACATGATCAAAACTGAGTCAAACGAAAAAGTTTGAAGTGTGAAACACAGACAACAAATGATGTGTTAATCAATGATAAAATTAGCCGTGATACGTAACAATAACCACACATTAAGCATTAGGTAAGCATTAATAAATGCTGAATTCTTCTTTTTAAAGCATTCTTCCTACAATGATACAAATTAGGTTGTAATTAATGAAGACAATTATACATGTTTAACTCTGGATTAATGAGCTCATCTATAATGAAACACTTACTGATACACTCCCTGCCCATTAGTACATGTCTAAACCCTTGTATGTAAGTGCAGCATATATGTTCATCAAGTGTTTACTAATCATGTACTGACACTAAATAATCTTATGAACCACTGACATCTCCTAAATAACTGGTTCATAATTGATATTACACCTGATTTATAAATGCAGAATCCATCAGTTATTAAAAAAAACAGTCATTAAACACATTATAGATGAGCTTATTAAGATTTATTCCAGTGTTTATAAATTACATACTAATTTGAATCAATGCAGGAAGAACAGTTTAAAATGATGATGAAGTGCTTAATAATGCTTAATCAAGTGGCACTAAATGCTTTTTTTTTGACGGATGTCTTTGATTTGAAAACAAAACTCGAAAATGATAAAACCGCTTAATGAAAATCTGTCTGATTCTCGATATGAGCAGATTATTAGAGATCTAGATTGTGAAAATGGGATTCAGCCAGTGAAGTGAGGTTCATGTGGAGTGATGAGGACGATAACGGCGTCGAGTTGAGCTGGGCTGTTGATCCTGATGTGGCTGTGTCATCTGTAGCTTCCTGAGGTTCACCTGTCTGTCGGCTGTTCACACACTCAGCTGAGACAGAAACTGAGGAAGAAAAAGGAAGCAGAAGTAATGTGCTGGTCGTGGAGTTGAGGTCTCTAGCTGCTCAACATTGGTTCCGTCTGAAAATATGTCGCAGAGCTCCAGGTGAGCTTGTGCTGCAGGTTTAATGTCCGCTCAGTGTTTGGTTACAGCTGTGATGTAATGGGAAAGGAGGCATGTGAGGTGGGTGATGGGAGCAACAACATGATAATAATGATCTTCTGATTCCTTTTGCACACACTCATTGGTGTTCACTCATCATGTGACTGACAGAAGTGGAAATAACCGAAGGTTTATTACTGAGGTCAGTGTTGCGTTCATGTACCTACTGTACTTCACTGTACTGTACTGTATTCTACTGTGCTGTGCTGTGCAGATCAGACTCATTGGGGATTAAGTGCCTTGCTCCCGGGCACTTCAGCAGTAGAAGTCAAAGTTGAGAGACACTCATTTTTACAACAGGGTTCAAGATGGCAACTCTTCTCTCTGATTGGTAACTTGAATATTTTGTTTTTCTTTTTTTTTTTTCAACACCGCCCCAGTGACGATGAATGACTACTGTTCTTATATCATCCCCATTAGGTTGTAGTGTTTATTTATATAGAGAAGGACATTTAGTGGAGGTTTAAAAGTAAAGCAGAGTTTACATAAGGAGAGGGAGATTTTAACATGGAGGGGGTGAACAGTAAAACTTTAGTCTCCATCATGTTATCTAAAAAAAAAAAAAAAAACTGTCTTCAGATCCATTTAGATCATATGCTGTGTACTAAAGTGACCTCCCCCCTCCTCTCTTAGAAGAGTCTGTATATATGTGCTGAGATTTACAGAAGAATAGCAGTTTACAAAGTGCAGTGTATTTCAGCAGATGTCTGTTTGTGGAAAAGGACAAAAAGGTACTTGAAGAAAACGTAGTGGTGGTTTGCATCGTCGTTTACTCATATTACTTATGGACACACACACATTAAGACAAAATATATGTATACATGAGATTTTCAGAGCGTGTGGTGGACGCTGTCTGTCCGTGCATCCACCACACAGCTTCTGTCTGTACGTTATTTATTCTACCGTACTTTTCACAGAGGGCAAAGGGTCCTCTGAACATTTGCCTCTTTTATGGCTGTTGTGTGCAGACCTGGGACAAACTGAGTCATTTCTGCTGCTGCTCCTGCTGTATGATTTTTATCTGCCTCTGAGCGAAGAGCTGCCAAAACCCCAAACCCAGTCCTCGTATTTTTAAGCGTCACTGTGTCCACTCCACACCACTGACTGTGCAGACACGGTGTGAGCACTACACCTTCAGCTCAAAGGAGGAAGTGAGGGACGGGCAGATAGGTTCAATAAACTACAGCTCAGAGGAAAAAAAAAGAAAAGAAACAAAGAAAGGCAGAGATGTGGAGAAGCAGAGCAGCCGATCTCTGTGCAGAGCTCCATGTCATTTTGTCCCAGGTCTGGTGTTGCTCTGGTGGGTTTGGACAACAGTGAGTTGCCTTTAAAGGTCGACTTAGCTCTGTGATTACGCCACTTCCAAACACTTGTCAGAGATGGTGCATCTGTGCATGACAGCAAGCTACAAAAAACATCATTATACCCATAAAATAACAGGAATCAGTCTTTCAGGTTCTGGAGGGCAGAGCTGTTCTGTAAAAAAGTAGTCAGAGACTGTAACTGTAACTTCTGGTTTTGGCTCTGTTTCACCCACACACCAAACCAATTATAAAATAACTTCTGTCTTAAAGCAGTACTCAGACGTCCATGTGGTCATTAGCACCGTTTTTTTCTGTAATAATTTCCCCTGTGCATAATATCCAGTAACATGAGTAAGAGTTTATCTGAAATTAATGAGTTTAACAAAACGTCCAGTGTCCTTTAATGCAAGCATCTTTTGTTGTCTTACTGTCTCTCTTTGTAATGTGATTATTTGTGAAAAAAGAAATTCACATGGTGCATTTGTGTCTAATCACATCACAGACGCCCTGGGGGCAGGTGTAAGACGACCGTCTGGTTTCTTAATGTGTCTGTGCAGAATATAATGAAGCTGCTATAGCGTGCTGTGAGCCAAACAGTAAATATTTTTCATTAACTCAGACTCATATTAACTCAAGATAAACTTTGTGATATATAAAATTTACCACACGGAGCAGAGGCTATGGATTCTGTTCCCCATCACTTACAATCCGTTTCAGTATACATATGGACCTGAAACTTTAAGCTCCATACAGTGTAAAGTTAGATGTGTAGTGTGATTATAGTCATTATCAGAAAAGAGGGTCGGAGCCTCCTGTCTTCTGATTGGCTGACACTGACCTGTTGTTACTAACACTCCAGAGAGAAAGCGAGAGAGGAAAAATAAAACTACACTAAGATGTTTTCTGGTTTGTAAAACCACAGATTTATCTTCTTATGGATCAACATTTCAAAATAAAAGACCAGCAAAATATGAAACAGAGGACCTTATTAAAATAAATGTCTTATAATTCTTACTTTGAGGAACCTGCCCACAGCTTTGTTCAAATTTCAACTCTTTCTCATTTCCCTGTTGCCCACTGAGATTACAATACACATTCACTTCCACAGCTAAAAAGTCATTTTTCACAACTTCAAATGTTTTAGTACAAATTTCTCTGACAGATGCTGCTGTGAGTTTGGGGGCGTGGTTTCACATGGCTAAGTCATCCTTTAACTTGCCTGTTGTTGCCTTTAATTTCTAATGTTCTCTTTTCTTAAAAAAAAAATATATACGTAGGTGAATAAAAACATATCAGAGGTAGTCTTGGAAGACTTTTTGAAGATATATTGAAGTTCTTTGGATAATATCACAGCTACTACTACTACTACTACTTGTAGGGAGATTTTATCAGATATAGCTTTAAGAGAGATTCGATTCTGTTTGTTTTTCTTATGAAGAAAAAAAAAGATGTTTTCTGTAAATACATGATTTTTGTTTGGTTTTTGGGTTTTTTGATGAAATGGGTTGATTATAAAATCAAAATGAAAAAAATCTGATCTTGGCTCACCTCTTCACATTTACAAACTGATGCACCCTTTGGTTTGTGGATTTTTTTATAGAGTCATCATAACAAATGTCGGATATCAAATATCAGCTCATGTAAATAAAAAGACCAACAAAGGCTTTTTGAAAAGTTTTGTATTTTTGTTTCCCTCTCTCTTATTTAAGACGATCATCCTTTGCACATGATGTTTTTATGACAATGCTTATATTCCATATAGGCATGTTTAATGACTTGAGAAGATCCAGTTTTATTTCTAAGCATAGAAAGATTTATTATTTAAGATGTTAACATGACTGGAACAGCAAGGTTTTGGTTCTTTTTTTCTGTTTGGTTCGGTTTTACTGTCCCATGCCAATTATATACAAATAACACAATGTTCTGTTAACAATGAAATGTCAATAAAAGTGAAAACTTAATTGTCTAACTTGTTTTTCCTTGGTCGTTCTGTGATCCCACACACAGCGTCTGGACAGTCATGTCCTGCAGGTTTGGCCTTTCTCCAAAACATGTCTCACTGTTTCCTGTTTATCGATGCATGTAAAACTTTTTCCCTGGACTCATCACTCTGTGGTATTTTCACAGTCTAAAGCATTAAGGTTCCATGTAGGGGGGGGAAACCACTGTGAAGGTGAGCTGGTGCAGCTGCAGCACTGACTTTAACACGCAGCTCACTGAGCCAGTGAAGGTACCAAAAAGTCCTTCAGCCTTTTTCTCCATGATAACAGCCATGGGTTAGGCACAAAAGCTACTTGTGGTTGTGGCTATTGAACATTTCTGTTGTCATGGTTACATTAATGGCAACTGTGATGGCCCTTGGGCTCCTGCTGTTGCTTGCCTTTTTGTGCCCCTTTACAGATGCTGCTGGCCAGCTCCTCCCACCTCGTTGGGGGGAAATCATTTCACCTGCTGGTCAGTTATATAAGT
>OMNW01007992.1:8904-20233 GCA_900303245.1 Selene dorsalis
ATCTCTCTCTCTCTTTGCATGTGCATGTTTATTTGTGCGTGCTTGCCACAGCCGTCGTTCTGTTTGCTTAGGTGTGCGTACACACACAAGCCTGCATTCTGGTGAACTTTTCCGTGCTGCTTGCGGAGCTGTGTGACTGCCTTTGCCGAGGTAAGAAAGGCATTCAATAGTTGCCTTTACGCCTCAGCGGCCACTCTTCAGATTATCAGTCTTTTACATTCAGGCCAAGCAGTAGGCAGTGGAGGAAAGAAAATAAAAAAAAGAAAGAAATAATATTATGGTCTTGTGAAAGAGTGCGCACTTCCCTTTCTCGTGTTTTTGTACTCTTTTCCATGGTAACAAGCTTTTCAGTGCAATCTGTCCGTTCTCATATCTTCCTCTATATTCTCTTCTCTCTGTTGTGTCTCTTGCTGCCAGTGCCAGTAGGCACACAGCTGTAGCCACATGAAATCCCCTGGAGTGGGAGAGTATGTGGTCTTACATGTACACATGGACCGTGTATGTGTATGTGTGTGTGTTTGTGTAAATATGTTTTCATATGTGTGGTGCAGAGCTGAGGTGAGCTGGGAAATGGAAGAGGAGTGTGTTTACGCTGGCCAACCTTTAACGACAGTCAATCCCATTGGTCCGGACCTGCTAAAGCCGGAGCTATACGTGCGTGTGTATGCGTAGTGGGTTCAGAACGTGTGTCGGTATTTGTGCACGTACATCTGTGTTTGAGCAGTATCGATGCGAGTCTGTGGTGATGACTTATGTGTGTGCACGGGCGCGCTGAGTGTGCTCGTCTATCAGTTAGGCTGCATGCTGGCACGCTCCACTTTCTCAATGTCAAGCTAACACATATTCAGCAGCAACTAACGTCACAACACTTGACACATATCTCACCCACAGACATTCTTTCCCAGCACACATCCAGAGTGGCATCGGTAAGCCTATTGTCATTACTATAGAATATGTCATTGTCAGCTTCCATCATCACATAAAGAAATGACACACAGGTCTGGTCTGAGTCACACATATTAGAAATTTAGACTTGAGTTCTTTCTACGGCTTTCAAATGTGAAAATCTTAACAAATCATCATCATTAAAAGACTCTCCCCATATACTTGTATAAAGAGCACATATATGGGGTACTTGGGTACTGACAGTGGGTCTAGACAATTTATTACAATAGACTTTTTGGAGAGTAGACATTCTGTCACAGTAGGAACAGCAGTTGTAAATAATAAAGTTAATGATGGCTGAATTCATTTAGCTGCTTCAGTTTTACAGTCCTGGTATTGTGCCTGCTGGATCACTGTCACACTGTCATGGCTCAGTGTGACACTTGAATAGAGCAGAGTACTGTTAATGTTATTAGCAACACCTGCGCTTTTCTAGCACTGACAGTCAAATTGTCTGCTGCATTGTGGTGTGTTGATGTCCATGTAGCCAAGATCAAGAAAAAAGATGTTGCTGCACATTTTGTTTCAGTTTTAAAATTAAAATAAATTTTCATCTGTAGATGTACTTGGTTATGGATGTGTTAATACCCTTTATTTTACATCTCCAAAAAATAAATTAAAAACAAAACAAACAAAACCCCTGAGTCTGAGGCCGTTGACGAGACATAGTATATTGTTGAGCTGCTATTATCCCACTGGCCTAAATACAAGACAATTTTTGTTTTCCTTTTCGTACAGGAGAGGCGATGTCTTCTTACATTTCTGGATGACACATAATATCATCATTCACTCAAACTGTGCCAGTTGCACACACTCTGTGCTGTCTCCGTCTCTCTGTCCTTCACTTTCACTGGTGTAGAAAAGAAGAGCAGTGGTTTCTGTGTGTCTGTGTGAGTGTGTGTGTGCTCATTATGGTTATCATCATGATTCACGGTGAATGGTGAAATGGAAAAATTGACAAACTCCTAAATTCCTCTGTTACAAGCTTTTTGCAGGGCTTTCAACCACATTACAGGGTCTTCGTTCATGGATCGATGAGAAATTTGTGCTGTGGATGAACTCTTAACAGACACTGACCTAAACATAAGAACCCACCTCCAATGACAGCAAAAAGCTGTGAGCAGTTTTTATTTTTTACGTTTATAATAAAAACCTTATGTTGAGACTGTTTTATCAAACCAGATATCTTTTCATGCTTCCTGCATTAAATTTGAATAACATAATCAAACTGCCAAACAGCTGACAAACTGCTGACAAAGAAATAAAACTGCCTGACATGAATATGAATATGTGATCCATCAAATTAAATACCTGACAAATCAAGGTATAAAAATTATATAAACAGGGGGGATGGCATGTTCTGTGAAAAAGTATTATCTTTTTATATAACTGTCTTTCTGTACCTTGTTCTCAATAAAAAGATAGTTGAAAAAATATATATATAAACAAATCAAATTTGACAGAACGTGTTCCTGCTAATTGATTTGCAACATGACATCTCATGCCTAATTAAAACGACGAAGCATGAACATGTCCAGCCTTTTTTCATTCAGATTGCTTCATGTGTTTAAAAAGTGATGTTCTGCACAAGGGGGCACTCTCTTATTATCATTGTTGTTTCATATTTGACCAGTATGTTATTATTATGCACAGGTGACCGTGAGTTATTCACATTGTGTGTACACAACTCCGGAGCACATTTCCACATGACAGCAGAGTCTACAGTTGCTATCATTTACAGTAAATAGCTCGGAGCATATCAGTTCCACCACACATTGATTTCTGTCAGTCTTCCCTCGTGTCGCTGTGCACTTTGTTTGCCTGCATTTCTGCATTGGCAACATTTGCATCTGGCCTGTGTGAATTCAGTTCAACGCTTTCATGGTTACATGTTTTCCTGTTTGAATTTTATTCAAACATGGGCCACCCTTTTTTAGCCAGAGATGTGATTTGGCTCTGACGGGGGTGCAGCATTTTTGGCTCTGATCTGTAGCTGTTCCCATGAACACCATCAGATATTCAGAGTGCCATCTATGATGTCGCAGTTTTCCATCCTCCTTGCCAGCTTCATCGGTTTTGACACAGAGAAACAGACTTGTGCTTTTGGGCTCCTGACAAATTACAGCAGTACAATCGACAGTGCTTGAATAATTCGACGTGTAATGCCTGTGGGAAACTTGACAAAAAAAAAGAAAGACACAAAACAAGACAAATAATAACAACAACAAAAACAACAGCAAGAAAAAAGCACCAAACTGACCCCTGCTCTCCTGAAGATTTGAAGCAAAAGGCTTCATCCATTTGTCCTGTGAGATTTTGAAATCTAGTGAGAACTGAGGAGCATGTTTTGGTATCACAGAGCCTGATGTCTGTCTCCAAGGAGAGTGTAGGTACATATAGACCCCCTTTCCTTTCCCAGGAGGTGAGAGTCAGAGGTCAAGGTGGGCTAGATCGCTGTTTGATCCACAGAGGGAAGGTTTATTCCATCCAGCGCTTTAATAGAGACCAGAGGGAGAGGAGGAGCAGCCGAAGCTGGTAGGGATGTAGCACAGTGGCGCTGTTTCCCATCCAGTCTCCCTCCCTTTCTCCTAATGAGCATTCTATTAGCAGCTAGGGGACGGATTTAGGCAGTTAGGCATACGGAGAAGGCTGGCTAACAATGCAAGTGGTTAGCTAAACAGCTGTTCTCTCTCTCTGCTGCCACCTCCCATCCCCGGCTAATGAAGCCCTCACCGATGAGCAGGAGTCCCGGGACATGCCGGAGAAAAGCTACAGATACCCAGGCAGGGAATCTCAATCACTCAAAGGCCTCATGAAAAAAAAAAAAAGTCTGTGTGGAGGATAGCTTCACCAATAGGGCAAGCAAAGCTCCAATTAGATAGTGGCTCTAAGGGAAACCCTAAGAATAGCACATTGGGCAAGTGCAGGCATTTTTTATGAGCACTCTGTGTGGCTGTGAGTGTTTGGGAAGTAAACACTCCTCTGCATTGTCTTTCTGACTGAAAAATGGCAGAAACGATCACCACACTTTCATCATGGATAACGAGCAAATCGTTGTGATGATTTTTTTTGTGAAATGTTACACCGCTTCTTTTCATTACGCTTCACTGTGTGAGCGTGGTGCTACCAGTGACGGGCATCGATCAAGCTTAGTAGCATGTCATATGGCTTTGTCAACATCTGAAATACCGTGGAGGACACATGCTCTCCAAACAGCCTTCACTTGTACAAGGAGAAATACTGCAGGAGAGATGCCGGTTTTTTATTTTCTAAAAACATGATGTTGCATTAAATTTGGTGAAGGAAAAGCAGTGTTTGATTCAATTCAATTCAAACATTGAGTCTGTCAAGGTGAAGCCCGGGTCACTTTCTCATGATAGATGGGTTAATCTTTCCTTAGCATGTATTCTTTTCTTTCCTCTTATTTGTTGAGCAGCCTCTTCGGCTGCCAAGGCTGAAGCTTGCTTTAAATAAGGAGCTGGTCTGAAGGTGAGTCTGCAGCACAGCTCAGGTGTGAGGAAGGTCTCAAGTTTTACTCTGCAGCAATTAGCCAGGTGTGCATAGGTGTGAAAATAGGCAGGAATTTTCAGCACTCTGCAAATTTCTATTCTCCTCCTTATTCACACAGCCACTTCTGCTGCTGTGGAGAATACTGAAGTGCTCATCATGAACAGCTTTCAGGAAAAACTTTCATTTGTTAACTTGTGGATAACGTAGGTGTCATCTAACATCTAACGTAGGTGCTTCATCTAACAGACAGTAGCCTAAACAGATAGAAGGTTTCTGACCTGCTCAACTGCTGCGCTTTGTCAGCAAACACTTCCTACGCACTTC
The DNA here is from genome assembly GCA_900303245.1 of Selene dorsalis. Classification (NCBI taxonomy): domain Eukaryota; kingdom Metazoa; phylum Chordata; class Actinopteri; order Carangiformes; family Carangidae; genus Selene; species Selene dorsalis. The sequence continues at coordinate 13,684 of OMNW01007992.1, forward strand.
CTGCAGCTGCTTCACAATAAAAGCCTTCCAGCTGTTCAGGGGATATAATCAATTTTCTAGCCAAAACCCTTGTTGTTGTTGCTCTATTGCTGTATCAGTCTGCACTAATCACATGAGTCTGGTTTGGTTTGAAACAATGAAACCCCTGTGTGCTGACCCCTGTGTAGACTCTCTCTCTAATCAATTCATGTCTAAAGATGATAGCGGTGATAGCTAGGCTTTTGTTTGTCCATTTTATTGTCTTGCAGTGAAATTACTCTGCTTGTGAATTCAGCTAAGTAAATGCAATCTAAAATAACTTTCTCTAAACATTGTCTATTTTCAAGGTTATTTTTTTTTATAAAATGAAGTCTGCAGGAAAATGATGAATTTGTAAAATATACAGTTAAGTTTTTATTTTTCGACAAGAACAGGCTGTTTCAAAGCCTATTCATGCTGAAATAAAATTGTGGTGTAGGACATGGTTTCTTTCTGTATCTATTTTGTTGGAATAACCTTCAAAAATAGCCTTTATTTATGCATTAAACTCCCTTCAGGTCACAGACACCACAATATTCCTCCCAAAAAATGAAATACAAGATGTAGCCCTGGTGTCTCTGGTTCAGATTCTGTGGTTGCCAGAGTCAAAAATGTATAAGTCCCACACATGAGGGCTTTTGGTGCCCCGGGAGGGCTTTTTCTGTTAAGTGGCTGCTCCAAGTGTTGCATCTCTAAGGTCAGCCACTCCAGACTAATCCTGTAATATTTTTAACTCTGTACAAGCTGGAGATTTTGTGGTATTTCTTTGCAAATGGATGGTCTAAGATTTTTTTTATATCTATCTGACTCAGACAAACCTCCATCAGTACATTATAGTCCCTATTTAACATCCAACAGCTCTCTATGTCAGACAGCCTCTCACACCGCCTTCATTTTAGCTTGTCTGGAAAAAGGTGTGAATGAATTGCTGTCACATGGTGGTTTGGATGACATGTTGCACAAGCTAGTTTGTTAGAGGCATGCAGAAACCTTGAATCTGTGATTAGAACAACCAGATGCTATTTTCTGTTCAGGTCCAAGTCATGCTGCAGTTTTGTCTGTCAGTCTGTAGCAACAGGTTGCAGCAACTCTCAGCGCAGATGTTAGCCAAATATCAACATTGATAGGTGAAGTATGCAGGAGAAAGAAATTGTCCTTAAGTTGTGAAATAGCTCATCGACAGTATTGTTCTCTAACAGTTACATTCGATTTGGTGAGTCACTCTCTTTTACCACTGAAAAGGATCTATAGCTTATGTTACCTCTTTAAGCTAAAAATCTATTACAGCCTCGCAGGCCTGAGAGTTAGAGATTTAGTCTTTTTGTCAGGTTGCACAATGTTGCCCCTTTATAGTAGAGGTTTCTGCTTGTCAGCATGTTTGCTGAAGTTCCTCTCATTGGGGATTTCATTGTGCTCAGACGATGCAAATTTCACAGCTAAGGCTAATGCATTTGCACTGCCTGCAACTGGAAGTCTTGGTGGGCAGGCTGCAGCTTGTGACTGCATCTGCATATACACACATTCTCAAAGATGCACAAGCACATACACACACACACACACACTGGACAGTTAAATTGTACACAGAGTGCATTGTGTTACTGATAGGGATCCAGATGGCATACATAAATTCCATTCTTTGTATCACATTGTTATAGGCTCTCACCAAGCAAATAACACTAGCTTAGTCCTACAGCAAAGTAATTGGACTGATGTTCCTGCGCAACACTTCTTATCGCGCATTGAAAAAATAAATTTACTTCCAAATCATTTCGTCTGTAAGCACAGACTGTGGCAAGCCGGCTCTATGTAAACCGAATGATATATTCCTGGATGCCTATAATCATGCAGTAAACAAGTCTTTTTCCTCTCTGTGCAGATGAAGCAGTTATACCAAAATTAAGTGAGCACAAAGTCGTCCATTTCCTATTTCAAAAATAACTTCGAAGTTTTGAAAAACATAACGCAAAATAGTTGAAACATCTAGTAATGTTCCCCTCCTGCTGCAGAATATGTTTATAAATCACATGTTATGCAAACCTGTGAAATTGTGGAGGAATGAGCCGGTGCTCTCAAGCATAGCACAGCTTCGTAGCGGCTCCGCGGTATCCGTCTGTTATTCATGCAGAGGCACTGAGTGTTTTTCTCTCAGCGGAGATAAACAGATGCACTGGCACTGAAGGACTGACCTAGCTAGCCGCAGAGGTGAGCTGTCAGCAACAACAAGCACAGTGCTCGTGGTCATCACCAAAGGCCAAAGTTCAGCTAATTACACTGTAGTTGTTCATCTGGCAGACAAACATGGAAACAACAATCTATTTAACAACACACGTTTCAACATCTAGCCAGCCGTGCTGCCTGGTGTGGAATGGATAATCAACACTTACACAATCATGGCTAGAAGAACAAAAATGAAAGAAATAAAAATGTGCAGTGAGGACAAGAAGAAAGAAAACAAACAGTTCAAAGGAAAGGATGGATGGACATAATGAAATGTGAAAAAAGCGTAAGGGAAACTAGTGAGGCGGTGGCAGAAATTGGGCCAATATGTGTGGAACAAGGGAGAATACAGCGAGGGTGAGAGAGTGAGAGGGAGGGAGCGATGGAGAAGGTGTGAGAGGAGGAGGGAGGTCAGTGGAGATGGGCGGAGAAGGAGGGGGAGAGATGAGCCCCCAGTGCTCAGCTGTCAGTGCTTCCTCTGCAGGTGGGGCAGGAGGAGTGCCAAGTCCCTCTCTCTCACTCACACAGACACCCATGCATCGCTCTATAATGGATGCTTTACACTGGTGCCAGAGAAAGAGAGAGTGAGGCAGAGAGGGAGACATGGTGAGAAGACGAAAGAGAGACATGGGGGAGGGTTGGGTACTGGAAAAAGAAAGAAACTGCTATGAGGAACAGGGAAAAGGAGCTGAAGAAAATGCCACAGAGATTAAGGCGGTGGAGGTGAGGCAATTGTAAAGGGGAAACTGATGGAGACACACACGGGGATGGACAGATAGGCAGACAGACAGAAAGACAGACAAGACAAGAACTTCCAAGTCATTACACCAATCAAGAGAGGAAACAGACGAGACAGTCTGGCAGCAATATGATGCAGCTATTGGTTTAATTGATCTAAAGCCTAACAGGATCAAAGAATGACCGGGCACAGCCAGGAGCTTCAGCCACTGTTTCCCCTCCACCATGACTGACTGTCACTGTCCATTAAGAGGTGTATAAATGCGCCCTTGACAATGATTTATCAAGAGTGATTCATAGATGGCATCTACCTGAACTAATGACTTGCCAGCGTCTTCACCGGGGATTGCAGGTCATCAACAGATGACATATTCTGTAGACACCTCGTTCATCAGCCGCGATTAGATTCCAAAAGCAATCTCAGCGATACATCACCAGATGGGTCTCATTGTATTGTCTTGGAGAATATTGCTGAGACAGCCCGTGTGTGCCACATGTCGCTCAAGCTGCCATAGCCCACTGGTACAGTTGTGGATCTGGGGCTACAGGCATATGCAATGCACTGAGCTATTACCTCAGTTGATGGAGGCATGGATTTACTAAAGTACTCAATTATCCCCTGCTTCTTTCTCTGACCTGCTGCTTGGCTCTTTAACACCTATAACTCCATGCTTTATAGGCTCAACTACCTGCAGCAAGCAGAGACAGACTGATGGCTGGACTACCTGAATGAACTGCCTTTACCGTTTTCGGGCCATTTGTCAATTCTTCATTCCTCCGCTCTCTTCTGGCTAGCGATAGGTAAAGCTGCCTCCCTCTGATGGACAGCCCAGCTGGATATTATCATCAAGAGCGTTACCCCAGACCGACTATTTGACCTCAGTGGAGTCATCTTTATCCTAATAACGCCCTTCCCCTACCTCAAATTACTCCGCAGGGCTGCCCTTTTTTTTTCTTTAGCTCAATACAAGTTTGGCTTCATTTTCTCTTTGCGACACAGAGAAGTGAAGAAAGAAAAAAAAACCTATTTGCTGAATGAATTAGCCAATTTTCCAATTTCTTTCAAGTTCAAAAGAGAGTAATACCTTTTTAGTTGGTATGTAATCCTCTATCTTTGTTTTTTTTTTTTTTTTAATTCCTCTGCTACACGAGGCCAAAGACACTGCCATTCAAAGTGATGGAAAAATACCACATAGGGCACTTGTTAAAATCACTTTGCTTTTTCCACACAATGACGAACACAATATATGGCAGACAACAAAGCTGAGTAGTCAGCGTAAATAAATACAAGCATTCTTGCTCTGCAGAGATAGCATCCCCCTGGTTTAATTATCGCTGTTGTCAATCGAGGTGGAAGAATACGGCACCTGACAAGGCGTGTCCCCATTCTCTCATGTCACGTAGGCCTTTTTCACACCCTGAGATGCACAGACACCCTTCAGCAAACAGCCAAATCAAACCTTGAGATGAAGCCACTCTATTGCCCCAAACACCCAGGTAACTTTACAGTGTCGAGCAGCTGAATGCCTTTGACACCTCAGAAATGGGGTCTATTCAACTTCGACAATTGTCCCTGGTTTTTCTCAAGCACAAAGCATTTGCACAACAATGGCAGCTGCATCGCGTATGAATAACATCCCAGGGATGTGGTTATGCGGCTATCTTTTGCAGTGACTCCAATTCACATTCCAGCTCTTGCAAAGTGCCTTTATTTAATGCTGAAACTCCAGGGGCGATGGATGCCTGCTCCACGATGCCTGAGCCCACAGAAATGAAGTTGACACTGAGTGTGGATGGATCATACCTCCACATCTGTATGATGAGAACTCCGTACAGGGACATTATGGAGTGGGGTGGTGCTTGCCTGTAGGCCATTCCACAAGAAAAGCCTCCCATGGGTCTCGTTTCAGAGAGGAAACCCACACGTGCTATTTTCAAAGGTCACAGCCAGATGTAACATTACAACTAAAGCAGTGATGTAGTGCAAAACTCACACACTCCTCATCTATGTGGCCTGTTGGCCTCTTTTTCCATTCTGCTAGAAAGGGTAATTTGGAGTTACATTTGTAGTAGCCTTAGATTATGTGTTGATATTTCAGGATACAGCAATGAAGTGTGCAACTTCCTAAGTGTAACACATCCTCACAATTCCCAGCAGCAGCGCTACAACAGAGTTTGTGTTGTTGTTCCCTCTGAGGACAGCTACAAGCCTGCATGTACGCTAAATGATTGTCAGAGCAGAGGTTAGGTGCTCATGGCAACGCTGGCTTTGAATCCCACAACAGGAGCACTGTATCAGCATGACTGACAGAGGCAGATTGAATTGAGGCCCAATAAACGCTGTTGTCAGTCTTTTTTCCTTCTTCTATAGACCCACGTGTTAAATACATGCCACAAACAGCACAGAAGTCATTTGCACAGATTGTGCAGTGAAGTCACCAGTGGCTCCTGGACAAGACCTTACAAGGAGGTCTGCTCCCTCACCTTCCCCCGCTGTAGGTAAAGCCATGCAGGTGGAGTCACTCTGAATGTCATTAATCCTCAAGCATTTCCAGTACATTTGGTGAAAAGATTAAGAATAATTCACCTCTCTATTAATGCAGTGTAGAAAGCAAGTCTGACACATGTTTAGGGCTGCACCTAATCATTATCTCCAATTAACCTGTCCATCAAACACAAGAAAATACGAGGGAGGAAAAATAAAATACCCACTCAATTTAAAGCCCAAGTCTGCATATTCAATTTACTTGTATTGTCTGACCAACCACCCCAAATCCAAAGATACTATTATTATACAAGAACAGCAGTGGAGGAGAAGCAGCAAATATTAACTATTTGTTTATGAGGAGTCAGTGACTTTTGACATCTTTGCTTAACCTGCTTAAAAGATTAACTGATAATCAAAAAAGTTGCCTGTTATTTTAGTTCAATTGATTCATCAGCTATCTGTGTTATAACTGTGTTATACATAATTGCTTTGAATGTGTGTATATACAAAGTCTAGTATCTACAGAGTCTCCACTGTGGAATATAATTTATGACAAAATGAAAGTAGAGTAAAAATAAATAAATAAATAAGGTCCAAATTAAATACAGGTACTAAATATAATTCTCCTTTGAAGCACAACTCTCTCTCAACTCTCAAGATTACATTGGAGTGAATGCTGTCCTCTAGATGCTCCACCGTGCCCTATGTCATCTGGAGGAATCTGGCGCTTATGTAAGAATCATGTGTGATTTTTCGAGCGCACTGAATACCATCCAACCCAACATACAATGATAATGGATTTCCGTAGGTCCAAGCCCCCTCTTCAGCTAGTGAACACTTGTGGAGTGGATATTGAGGTGGTGACATCCTATAAATATCTAGGTGTACACCTTGATAATAAGTTGGACTGGTCCCTTAACACTGATGCACTCTACAAAAAGGAGCAGAGTCGCCTCTATTTCCTAAGGAAGCTCAGATCACTAAACATCTGTAGTAAAATGCTGCAGATGTTCTATCAGTCTGTGGTGGCAAGTGTTTTATTTTATGCTGCAGTCTGCTGGGGAGGAAGTTTGGGGAAAAAGCAGGCAA
>OMNW01007993.1:0-14332 GCA_900303245.1 Selene dorsalis
GGAACCGGGACCCGAACCGGGACCGGGACCGGGATCGGAACCCGAACCGGAACCGGAACCGGGGCCCGAACCGGAACTCGAACCGGAACTCCAACCGGGACCGGGATCGGGACCCGAATCGGAATCCGAACCGGGACCCGAACCGGGACCGGGACCAGATCCGGGACCAGATCCGGGACCGGAACCGGGACCGGGACCCGAACCGGGACCGGGATCGGAATCGGAACCGGAACCAGATCCGGGACCGGAACCGGGACCGGGACCCGAACCGGGACCGGGATCGGAATCGGAACCGGAACCAGAACCAGATCCGGGATCCAGACAGGGACCGGGAACTGATATGTTTCGACGCTTCCAACGACATCTGCTGTATTTGACTTTACATGGCTTTGAACTCTGGCTAATTTCCTTTCAAAGACTTGAAAAGTGACATAAGTCAAATAGTCCAGCTACACACTAATCCAAAATGGCGCCCATGAAAAAGCCCTCACTTCACTAGTCGTGTGTTTTAATGCTGATTGTTTCACTTTGTTTCTTAAAGAATCTGAGGTGGGACATTGAATCAGGGTCATCTAGTGGGGAAAGTACACTTCATCTGCACACTTACCTGGAGCTCACTATGATGCCCATACAGGAATGTGTGTGTGTGTGTGTGTGTGTGTGTGAGAAGTCAACACTGAGCCTTGCAGACTGCATCCTAACATTGCCTGAACCAGTGGAAAATATTATTCCTCGACCAGCAACTCTTTCACTTGTATCTATTGTACAGCAGAGCTAGAGGAGCTAAAATTAGTCTCTGGTTCCTCTGGATGAAACGCAGGTTAAGTTGCTGAGTTACTTGAAAGGTTGCTAGTCCCCTGGGTCAGACTTGTTCAGTGGAAATGGCCCTTTAATCCCTGAGATTAGTTCCTGTGACTTTCTGGTCAAAAAGAAGGTGTAAAGCTGCTCCAGGGGAAAACCCACAGCATGAGTGAGAAAAAAACAAACAAAAAAAAAAAAAAAAAAAACGTGGGATGTCAATTAAGCAGAGGTTCTTATTTCATGTTTCTTTCATGATCCTGACCACTGGATTCCTTCAGGAAAACAAATGCAGCATTAAACTTGTGTTTGCATGTTTGACTGAGTGTGGCTGGAAGTGTGTGGGTGTGTTTTTGAGTACCTTGACCCTGCTGACAGCCTCCTGGGCTTGCATCATGCGTATGTTCTTGGAGGGGTTCCTCTCAGACAGCAGCTGAGTGGAGCCCAGGTAGTTAGCAGCAAAGATAATTCCATCAATCAGGTCTTCTGGCTCGCAGGGTCCTGGGACTGAGCCAGGGAGAGGCAGAGAAGATGGTGATTAGCAGGGAAGACATGGGGAGGGACAGACCACAGCTCGACTGAAAAGGTTTCAGTGTGTGGTGGAGAGGGTATTGCGATCACTGCAGTCAACATGCTGCGTGGAGAAATGGAGCCAAACACTGTTGCTCTGGAGATGGAGGAAAAGGCGATAGCAGGCTGGCTGGGACTGAGCAGCGAGATGGCCACTGGTTCTGAGCAAATGGAGGTGCAGAGCTGGTGGGAGGCTGGGCTGAGATTAATTTGTGTTTGTGATATGTAGATATGGACGCTCAGACACCCACTCAGGGACACAATGTGCTGTCATGATCTGAAGCAGCAGACAGGCAAACTGAGCCCCTCACATGTTATTAGGCCCAGCATCTGCCCAGAGGCCTGAAAAGAGGGCCCTGTAAGAGCGATACCAGGCCCGCGGCGCGACAGAGCAACAGACTGAAGGCGACACAATCTTTGGATTTGCTCCATGCAATTACAATATTTTGATTTCATCACCAAACAAACAGGTGCGCTGACAGATTAACTTACCATCGACAAAGCTGGGGAACGACGCAACCTTCTTTGTTGGCTGGAAGACAAAAACGAGATATGACAGATAAAATGTTGTGAGTACGTTAACAGCAAATTAAGCGGTGTGCCACCGGTCTGAAATAAACCAATCAAAGCTTTTATATTTCACTCTGAGATGTTGTTAGGATAGAAACTGCTGCTTTTCTTCATGTACAATACTGTATTCAAACAGCATATGTCAGATCATCGTTATTGTTTCGTTTTAAGGAGCTTGTCTAGATCAGGTCTTGACTGGAGAATCTGTCTTAATTTATGACACAATGCACTGGGAAGTGCGCTGATTTACTTCAAGTGTAAGGGAACACAGAAGCGGTTATACAGGATCGGATATCACTTCTCTACTCATCTGTCTGATTATATTTTGTTATGATCTACTTCTGTGATTACAAAACAGAGATGATGGTCCATCTGTGACCTTCCACAAACATACAAGCTGACCCTCACTGTGAAAGACCTGATCCTCTCCTGTAACTACAATAACTGTTACAATAGCTTTTATATTGGCAGTATTTTGCAGCAGGTTAAATGTGCTCCCACTTGACTGCACAGAAGCAAAACAACCCCCTCTTACTTGGTTTAAAAGATCAATGACGCAAAATACATTTACAAACTTTAGTCACATACTGAATGGACACGAGGCCGGCTAACCGCACGGTCCCTGCAGAGAAATTCCCTCTGGTGCATTTACTTGGAACAGGCATCATAAATATCTAGACATTTCTATTATATTCTACAGTGTCCCACATTCACACTGTTAGATGCATTTACACCTTGGTATTTCTACTGCTGCAGAAACTCCATACATGCACATGCTCAAGGGAACTGCAAAAGTGGGTGTAGAGAGGGTGCAAAGAGTTGCTCATCCACTTCACACACTGACATAACAGTGGGAGGTGGGAGAGAGAAGATGTAAAGGAGGGAGGAGGAGGAAGCTGCAGTCAAGGGAGAGCTGTGTACTGTGCAGCAATTCATGAGTCAAACCCTCGCTCCACTGGATCTACATTTAGGAAGTTTACTCCACACAAGGACAATGGGCGGAGCCTGAACAGGAAACGACCGCCAGAGACATTTCAGTGAAAAATGGCTCTCATAAAAACGGCGAGCAGACACGCTGCTCAATTACAGGACGCTATCAAGCCGTAAGCAGAGGACATGGGCTGAGGTTGTAATTACACAATTACTCATTTACTCAGACAGTCAGACACACGTGTACGCACACAGACTCATGCACATAAACAACAATACCCTCTGTCTTAAGTGTGAACGACCTCTCCACACATCTAAAGGAGGATGGGGGAAACGCTGCGACAGAATATCCACCGACGTCTTACCTCTGGTACATTGTTGTTCTCCAGGGGAACGTTGAGGTCGGAGCGCTGCTGTTTTCTGGGTTGCTCTGCGCCGTTGCTCACCTGGCAGGTCAACACAGAAGAACAGGTGGACGGGGACAAAATTTAGGATAAGATAAAAGAGAATAACACATGGACATTTGGTTCAGGTTTGAAGAAATGTCACAGTGGCCATGTGGTCACTGTTTTGAATGTGTTGGTGAGACTGCTGTAAACTATGCGTGTGTTAAAGTCCTTTACTGTCAAAACCCTCTGGACTAATCACAACAAATGTCTCTTTATGCTTATTTTGTAGGGCCATAGAGGATAGAGGCGTTAATGTACAAATGGCACATGGTAAAGTTTTGTCTTTCACTTGTCCTCCAGATAGAGCTTGTATATTATCTTATATGGACGTACACAGTACATCCATATGATGATGAGCAAAAAGGGAGGATTACATTTATTCCCTAGTTTGCAGTTCACAACTGCTCATTAACATTCAATGGTATTACTGGCTGAAATTAAATCCTAAAGCCAATAAAACTTCCTCCTCCTCCTCCTCCTCCTCCTCTTTGGTGTGGCGGTGAGAGGGTATATTTCAGAGAAACGAGCCACGCTGTTATGCATCTGGAATTGAAATTAATTACCACAAACATAATTTTACTGGCCTCCTTTGCAAAAAGAGTATGAAAACATAAAGTCCTGATCAGTATTCATCATGCAGCCCAACTCAGTTGTGCAAACAGCCATTACATTAATGAGATTCGTGTTGTTGTTTGGTGGGATGGAATGCTAAACTGTCCCGTGTGAATCCAGTCAAACTTTGTACATGCCTTCATCTGTAACAACAAATGTTTAATAGGCTACATGTAGAACTTTATCATCAATAAATCAGCACCACATCAATTTTAATCCATTACCATAATTAACATTCACAAGACCACTGCCGAGAAGACTGGCTGCCTCTAACAATGTGTGCATGTGTACACAACAGGGTGAAATTTAGCATAACGATAATGATATATTGTAATTGAGTAAATGCTCTTGGACTTAAGAAACTACTTATCAAATAAACATCGAGTGTTTTATGCTGTTAGTCCATGTGTTTTCTCCAGCCAAGGGTAGCTGTCTGTTGTCTGATATACAAGCTACAAGATCGAGCCACTTACAGAAAAAGGGATAAAATGATGGTTAAGTCTCAACATTAAAGATATGAACACTGCACTCCTTTGGACAGTGTATGTGTATCTGATGGCTATGCATGTTAAGCTAATTATGCAAAAGAGTAACAGAATCATAATTACAGTATTTTAACCAGTGAGTCTCTGGTCTTTAGCAGATTTTGTGGTTCATGAGGGGCATATATAATACATGCCACTCTAATAGCACAATATTTGACATACTAATGTATCAAAGTGAACCTGTTTTAAAAAAGCTACTTAAACAAGACATTGTTAATATCAAACTACTTTCTTTTACCACTCGATCATTGTTTCATCATAACACACTTTAACACTGACATCTGATTTAACATGATATAAAATGAGATTACAACATCACTGTAATACTTTGCTTTCCTCAAACGCTTCACAGTGACAGATCGTGTGCGGGATGGCCCCCCGCTGTTTTATAACTCCTCTTTTAAAATAATCTTTTTGTCTCCACACTGAGCAGCAAATCTGTTTTCCGAAATTCACAGAATTCACTGTTGCCCTAGTTCACTCAAGGGTCACATTGAGGAAGTGTAGGGAGGACAATTCATTTGAAAACACGGGACAAAACGACAATCATCTTAGTGGGGATGGGAGTCATCTGAATCTGTGGTGTACTGTACATTCTTCCAATTTAATCCAGTTACACTGTCTGACCCAGTTCTGTGCCACAAATGAGGTGCACACAGCAAACGTGCGAGCACATGTGCACTCTGTGGAGCAGGTGTGTGTCAGCAGGATGCTCACAGGAGACTATCCCTGTTCTCCTTTTACCATCTGACTTTTAGAAGATGGGGGAGCTCAGCATGTGTGCGAGTCCATCAATGTGACTGTGCAGTGTGTGTGTGCATTCATCCGGGTCTGAGAGAGATGAGGAGGGGGACATCTCAAGGTAACGTGGGGGGAGGGGGGAGGCTCGAGGCTCCAGCTATTCTCTGAATAGCAATGAGTTACATGTCACCTGTAACTCATCTCCAGCTCCTGAACACCAAGCTCCTTTAATTATTCCCAGTGGCAAAGGGTTTCTGCTACAGAGAATTAAAATAGCTTTAATATACAGGATGTCTTCTGTACTATGATCCTCCTGTTCATCTTAAAACCTTTATCTGAACCTTTACCTCTGTGTCCCTACGGAGTGAAATTCACAAGTCTCAAATTTAAGTAAACTCAAATATGTTTTCATTGAAAATAGAAATGAAATGCATTAGCTTTAAATGTAACCTTTTTCCAGGAAGGGGAGAACAGCAGGATTTATTACTGACCAAATTAACCCAAATCAACGATCATATTTGCTCCCCCCCTCCTTTTTTTTTTAACTAAAAATCTTTATTGCGTTAGTTTATGCTCTTTGTGAACCAAAGCAATAAGGATAAACATGAATTAGTCTAATGCTAAGAGGCTCTGGTGTAGCAGAGGAATCTATTTCTATTTTCTTTTTCTAAAATTGTAAATACATGTTGGGGCTTTTGCAGCTACAAAAATACCAAATGGAAACCACAGTAGAGGAAGCATAAAAAAAAGGTTCAATAACTCCTGATTACAGTTTAGATTTCAGTAGTTGGCTGGAAAAGACAAGCTTTCCTAATGTCACTATACTTTAAATGACAAAAGGAAATGAAAGCATATTAAGTCACAGTCACATTGGGGTCTATAATTAAACCACAGTGAAGCTTGATCATACATGACACATCTATTTAGTTTGGCGGTGGTGCTACCAACAGGTGCTGAAATGGATTCCCAGCAGGAGATCGTCAATCGTCAATGGTCAGACCGACGTCCACTGTGACACATGTATAACTGTGGCATGTGGACTATGTGACACACCAGCAATGCTCACCTGCTCCTGTGGCCATCTCTGTCTGTCCTCAGGGGAACGTGGATGTGGCTTAATGCCCCTCTGGAGGTCAGGGTTGTTGTGGTGCATGGAGGGGAGATTCAGGGACTTGGGCCTGCTGTCATGGCGATGATGAGCTGGCGGGTAGGGGGCTGCGTCAGACTTGGCGTGAGCAGGATAGTCACTTGGCGTGGGGTCCTGTGCCAGCTCCTCTGGGCTTTGGTCAGTGCCGCTGCTTAGACTCCCCATGCTCATGCTCATCTTGATCTCAGCAACAATTTGGTCAATGTCCTCCTCCGCCTCCTCCCCCGTCTCCCCCTCTACCACCAGCACTTTGCGGCCACGGTATGGAGAGACTCGCACTGAGTTCCCATTGTCCTCGGGGGAGTAGTAGTCTCCAGGGTACGCCCGTCCATGTCTCTCCTCCTCATCGCCTTCCTCGTCTTCCTCCTCATTGGGGCAGTACTCCTCGCTCTCCGCCCCCTCCTCGTCCTCTTGGGTGTGCAGGGTGTTTTGCAGGGAGGGTGGGTGGTGGTGATGATGGTGATGGTGATGGTCCAGGATGGGTTCTGGTCTTCCGTTGTATATCTGCTCGTCCGGATCCTGCTCCACCACCTCACAGCGAACCTCCCCCTCTCCCTCTGCCCATTCCTCCAACCTGTGCCTCTCTCGCCCCACCCACTGCTCCTGCCTGACCTGGTCCTCCTCTCTCCACTCCTCCCTCGCCTCATCTCCCTCTCGCCACTCTTCCCTAACCTCTTCTTCCTCCTCTCTCCACTCCTCCCTCACCGCTCCCTCTTCCTCCTCATCTTCCACCCACTCCTCCTCCCTCACCTCCTCCTCACCCTCTCCCTCCTCCACCCATCCTTCCACAGCCTCCTGGCATTCATCAGTGTGCGGTGGGACTTGTTGCATGGCACCAGCGCAGTCCCCCTGGCTGTGGCCATGGCTGTGGTTGCAGTCTCCCTGGCTGCTGCAATCCATGCCTTCCAGGTAGCTGTCGTCCTCTGGGCAGTAACGGATGTAGTAAGTCACACCCTCATCTTCCTCTGCCAGTCCTGTGAGGTTCATGATCACAAAGAGACATGTTTCTTAAATTACAGTAGGGCTTGTTTATTTAAAAAAAAAATCCCAATCAGTCACTCATAGTGTTATATTATCAATCTGAGGCCTGGTTCCCACGTCTGCCTTTCAGACAGTTTATATTTCACTAAACTGCATAATTATACACAGGGGTGACATTACCAGTGTTTCTATTCAGCCATGCCAACAGGCGCTAAGGTGCCAATTTTGACCACTTTATTTCTTTGCTTTAGACAGATGAATCCTCATCGCAGTGATTCCCTCAGTTTCATCCAGTCCCACCACAAGGCTATATTTTGTGTTTTATTTAGTTGGACTGCCGTGAAATACAGACGTTCGTGTCCCTGTCATGATGAATTACAATATCACTGATGATCATTAGCCTAGCGTTTGCAGGCTTGTGTATTTTGTGTTTTGCACTGATTAAGAGGTGTCCGTGTGCCAACATACTAAACTAACATTGTACTGGCTGAACACCAAGAGATCAGTATTATAATTGTGAGCATGTTAGCATGTTGATATTCGCATTAACCCTTTAGGCACCACAGGGTTTTACCATGTTGGAGTATGAACTCCTGAATAGCTTCATCTTCTACTTTTAGTGATGGTGCAGTCTTTGTTAAGATTGAGTTTTGATTGATTTTCTCAGCTTTCTTGTGCTTTTTCATTTTCCTCCAGTCCAGTGTTTCTTTGATATAGAAAAAGAAAAAGGACAAAACCAGCGCTGCAAACATAAGGGTGTTCTCTCAGCACTTCACACACAAAGCTTGTTGGGAATCTAAACAAGACACAGAACTGATGATGGAAAATAATCACAGTGAAAGAACGAGGAAAATTCTTCCAATAACAAGGATTGTTGACGTCACACTCACCGTCATCATAATCTTCCTCATCGTCTGAGGTGTTGTTGATATAGTCAGAGCTGGAGTCGTCATCCAGGCTGTCAGCTCCACCGTGGAAGTCCGCCTGGTTGTGGTCATCATGGTCACATGGTTCATGTTCAGGTGTGGAGGGCGTTGCTGGTCGTTGATCCTCCACCTCTGCGTCTGCTTGGTTGCTGTAGCGCTTCACTTCAACCTCCGTTTCCACATCCACCTCTGGATGATTTCGACCGATGTCTTGAGACTTGGGGGAGGAGTATTGTGCCTTACAGGTACGGGGCAGGGGCTTCGGGTCACGTGACTCTTTGGGGTAGCGGACAGGGCGTTGCCGAGGGGGGAGGGCTTTCAGGTCACATGGCTCTGTAGGATGAGGGGTGGGACAGGAGACAGGGCCTGGAGCAGCCATACTGTTTCCTCCGCTGGTCCCTGGCCTCTTCCTATGAGCCATGATTGGCGGCTTACAGGCCATGCATTGTTATTGGTTTGATCCTGGGAAACAGATAAAGACACAGGAGCACAGCTTTAGAACAACATCAAGTACAACTGTTAAATGCTCCCATGAAACCCTATCCACTCCAGAGAACCATACTATAATAAAATTAAATGAAACAAAATGTTGAGAGCTGAACTGTAAGCTTTTAAGCTTTTAAGACGAGTACAACTCTGTGTTTGCGTGTTTTGGCAGGCTGAACAAATTGATACTACCCTTCATCGAAATGCCAGGAGTAGATTCCCCTTTTCAAACACACACATACAACGTGCAGCACACACTCACAAAAATAGTCCTTCATTTATCTCCCTCACTCTTTTTCTACACTTTCCATGGAGCTGTGACACATTTTCAGTGCCTCACAAAACAATCCATCCTTACATGTTAACTAAATAGTCTCCGTCTGACTCATTTGTGCCCGCTAAGCACAACCTTGGACTCAGATAAACAACAGTAGACTAAATATGATATATAGATTCAATTTAAGTACAACTGACACAAAAAGTAGAGCCTTTCCAAACAGACCAACTCCACATCAAACTAATGAGACACAGCCGCACAAAGAGTCAATAGCTAAATCAAGGTCATCTCTACATAGAGTGGATGTTGCACATGTGCACTGACACAGCTGGGCTTTGAGATGATCAGTCAATTAAGACTTGTATTGATTCTTCAGTAGGTTGCTGAATGAGAAGGTTCAACCTGGAAAACAATGGTTAAGTGGTGCAGGTGAGAAGACAGAGACACGTCTCCTGCTGTGGCGGCTCGGCATATGTGATGAAACTAAAGGAAATAATTTTCTGTTTTTATCATGCTGAGCTCTAAAAGCATCAATAGTTTAACTTTCAGTCAGTCTTATTATGCCAAATCCAATCATGTGTTGAACATAGTAATCCAAATAATAATCAGACTTAACAAAACAAAAAAGAAAAAACAGATATGTAGAGTCTAACTAAGATATGGACCATCAGTTAACACAGACACCATCACGGGTACAGTTCATCACAGAGGGATTTAAAAGCTACAGGTTCATCTTAGTTGTGCAAACAAAAAGGAGTGATACAGAAAAATGCTTTAAAATGAACATTAAACAATGTTTGTTTCCTGCAAGAATCCCGTTTTATCCTGTATTTTCTCCTCTTGTCTTTCTGTAGGGGAGGGATGTCGCTTCCGAGGAGTGTAGGTGGTTTGCATTGTCTAATATAAAAGGTAAATAGTTGGAGTTTTTTTTTCCTCTTTCTAAAGCCAGTATTTGTTAACACCAACACATGAGCACTAAATCCCATAATCTTAATATTAAATGTGCCAGTAAGACATCCAGTAAGGCTGATTAAAGGGTATGAACAACACCAACAGACCAAAGGAAGGTATTTTAGCTTTGGTCGCATTAATATTCAGAACAACCAACAGCAGCCAAACTGTGACAAGTGAGAACAAACAGATCTGGAGTATTATGCTCTACCTTCTTCAGCACAGAAAGTTACCCAAACAAGATAAATGTATCCCATACATCACAAATGAAATGAAACACACACTGAAACCAGCATCAACACACACACAAACAAACAGATTACAGGATTAGACCCGTGAGGAGCACATTTGTATTGGTCATACTGCATTTTAACAACCAACTTAAATGATGTATGTTCTGTGTGTTTCTTTGAGTCAGGTGCACCCACAGAGCTTTGTCATCCATTTTGTCCCCATCCACACACTGTTGCCATGAAAAACTGCCCTCAGAGGGCTCTTCTCTGCTGCCCCCCCCCCGCATTTTACTTCACCATAATTACATTTTCCATCACCACCCATTACACTGGTTAATTACCTCTGTACAACCTGGTGCGAACACACAAATACAGAAGGGAGCACACACACACGCGCACACACACTTGTTCTTGAGGTAAGCAAGTCAGGAGACTGAGATTAGATGTAAAGTTCAAGTCCATACACAAGGTTTCTAAACAATACAACGAGCATCAAGAGACGTTCTGATGAAATAAAGCAACATGTGCATCTACTGAAGCAGTTCACTCATTAAATAAAAACAAAAAAAGAAATAAAAAAGGTTTTCACTCCCTCGTTACTTTCAAACAACCTTCTTCACATCCCATAAACCACAGATCCATGAGTCTGTCTCTTACCTGAGGTCCTGAGCTGGGACGCTGTGTACAATAGCACTGGGACCTGCTGTAACAACGGCCTCATCCTCCCTCGCTCTGCTCCTTGCTCCTCCCTTCCCCCACCAGCTGCTACACAGCATGCACCTCCCTGACTCCACCCTCCCTTTATTTCATCCACATTATATATCCCCAGCATCCTCCTGGAGAGACCCGGCCCCGCCTCGGCTGATTCCCTAGAGCCGATGGGTTAAGAATTGGTAACTATGGGTAACTGCCTCCCCTGGGGACTGATACCCTTTGACCTCCTCTTTGTTTGGCCTCACTACATTCACAGGCCCTTGTTTTCTACCACGGTGTCGCCCGACTGTTGCTACATTAGTGTTTCAACTCAGGTTTTTTGATTTTTTTTGTTTTTTTACATCTTTCCTACAAGTTAGAACAACTGCCATGTAAATTTTTAAAATCCTAGCCAGGTGGATTTCCCTAAATCAGCTTTGTCTGGTATGTATTTCAGATTTGACAGTGTTTACTGAATTTGCATGGATTTGTACATGAATGGTAAAACCATGATGACAAGACACCCAACAGGATCCGCCCCACCTGTTTAGCACCATTATGCCAGTTTGAGGATGTTTTATGACACACGAGTACAATCATGCTCATGCACACAGGATATGTGAGCACTAGAGTATAATCTGTTTATCTATCACCCATTTACCAACGCATCCATAACCTCAGTTTGAACTGAATGATCACAATCATCCTTCACAAAAATACTATGAAATCTATTGTGACGTGTTTGGGATTTTTTTTTTTAATCAAATAGAACATATCTATAAAGATTTCTATACAATCACAGCAGTCCTTATGTACAAGTTATAACTTTGCATGTGTATTTTTCATTTCAGACAGAATCATACGTGTTATTAGTATCAGGAAATCTACTGGGATCTACTTGGGGAAGTAGGTCAGATTTGCTTTGTAGCAGCCACTGAAGCTGCAGGGTGAGGGAAACACGGTGCCTTGCTCATGTGCACGTTGTCAGCTTTGTTTCCGATTGTCCCACCTGGTTAAGACTCATTGTGATTATAGGATGATATAATTTTGCCCTCCGAGCCAGCGGGTGGTGGTCAGGTGCTACTGGACCATGTGTGACCTCACAGATCACAGGTCTCTATATTTCACCTCCTCTTCTACATTCATGACACACTCTTCACTGAATTAGTTAACTAGTTTATTTAGTTTATCTCTCTGTTATGTAATACTGCTCATTAGCAAAATTGACCATATATCTGTGGTGGGCTGGAGCTGTACTCTGAAAGTAACATTAGGTGACATTAGGTGCATTTGGATTTCTTGTAAGCCAGAATCCATCTTACCACGCCCCCACCTTCTCACTTTTGGTCTGGGAACAGTGAGCATCCAATGAGGGAGGTACTTCTGGCAGATATTGAAGTGTCTTAGGTGTCACATCGAGAAGATTCGTGCACAGATTGCAGAGATGCTGCTGTAACATCAGTATTTTTTTTTTTATCTGGCACTATCCTTTCTGAACTGGCTTCGCTGGTGGTGAAAATGAATGTGGGAGAATCTGACTGGTTAAATTTGGGCTTGTGAGAGATGGTGACAGACAGGTGGTTCATCCAATCCCCTGCCAAGTATTTTTTGAAAGCACCTGCCCTTTTACAAACACGTTCAAACGAAGCCTCCCCAGATGGTTCAGTGTAAGAAACCATCTGTGAAGTCAGGTTAGCGATGGGAAGCTACACAGAAGGCCTTTGTCACCAATAGCTGAAATTGGCTTTGGTAATATTTTTCATGTAATTTCTAATTAGATTAATTAATTTTACCAAACAGACATCTTTTGCATGTGTTTATTTATCAGATAAATTGTAGGGTTTGTTTTCCTGTAAATTTCGGACACAAATTGCAGAAAACTGTGGATTGTAAGAGTCTGAGAGATGGTTTTATGCTTCTTCTCCTTCCCCGTCCACTCTGTGCTATTGTCAGAGTGCATAAAATTGTTTCTCCTTGCTCCATGACTCTTTTTAAAGATTTCTCTGGGTTGTTGAGTCTTGAGCTGCCAGAAACTTTCTGCACATTACATGGTCAGCATCTTAAACCCGAAAGTCTTCAGGACGGCCTTTCTCCCACAACTTTGCTATGTGTGAAGATATTGGATATTGTTGTGGTTTTTGCTCCCACAAGATCTCTTATTGCACGTATCCATGGATGTGAGTTTGAAAAAAGACAGTATCTGATTGATTCTCTCCTTGACAGATTGATTCTCTGCCTCCTGCCTAATGCATGCAGGGATATGCTCCAGCCTCATGGGAACCTGAATAGCAATGGAGAGGCTAAAGAAAATGAATCAATGATTGGTGCAAAAAGAAATCAGAATCCAGCTGGCTCCATCACTGTGTATTTCTCTCCACAGCCCACCTGCACACACAAACACACACACACACAAAGTGTCTCCCACATAAATGCACTGAAATGTAGGCACTGATTCAAGCTGTTACCTTCATTACTAAAAAAGGCCTGACACACACACGCACTCACTGGGAGCACTAACAGCAGCATACTGGCCTGCCTGTCTGCCCGCAGTATCCCAATTGTCTGTTTTGAGCTGCAGCTGGGGACCACTTGTGCGAGGCTGTCTCCACGGACAGACCTATTCATGTCTGCCACAAAACGCTTCAGCTACAGTAAGATAAAGCTTTAAATTACCCTAAGACACTCCCCTTGTTTGCCAGACACATGTATTAAAAGTAGTGTGTATGTGCATGCCTGCGCGCGCGTGTGTGTGCGCTTAAAAGCGAGGCTGAGAGGAGGACAGAGGGCGAGTCTGTCCGAAAACAGCAGATGGCTCGGTCAGAGTGTGGGCCTCAGGAATACTAATGTCTCACCGCCTTGAATTCTAAGATATGACCTCTGTTCACACCAGTGCATCAGACAATCAGACTTCACCAGAGGAGAAGAAGAAGAAGAGAGGACAGGACCGATGATGAAGACTCATGAAGAAGACATATCAGAGCATATCAGGCAATTCAGGTCTACTTTAACTGCAGCTGGGGAGAAATCAGTATGTGTCTATGTTGTGGGGAAGAAATGATCAAAGTCACTGAGGCCGCCAACATCCAGGTGTGTGGAGGAGTGAGAACATGACACAGCAATAACCCAACTGTGACACATCTGCTTTTTAACGTTCAAACAAACAGCATTTACTCCAGGTTTGGACAATGATTAATCTATTATATCATTTATCAGCTTTCAATCATGGTGATGTGAACATAGAAAAAAAGAGAAACAGAGAAATGTATGTTTTTAATGTTATGATAATTTGATCTACTTGACCCCACCCTTGGCTTCACTAATCACAAGGCTTCACAAGGCTGTTTTCTTTTACGGGGGTTGTAATTTCATTTTTTTTTAAGTTCATTACAAAAGTCCAGATCCAAACATGTTTTGTTGTTGTTG
>OMNW01007993.1:15613-34553 GCA_900303245.1 Selene dorsalis
AGTCGTGCTCTCTGCTCTCTCTCTCTCTCTCTCTCTTTCTTACCGCCACACACACACACACACACGAAGACACACATATGCTTTAAGATAAAAAAAAATGTACAAAACATACACTTTTCTGCTTTTAAAGAACTGGTAACAAAATGTCTGTATTTCTGCATACATCAGCTGTTCCTTCACTTCACTAGGCAGCATCGGCACAGATGTAACATCCAAAGTCTACAAAAAGGAAAACTATATTTTCTTTATGGCTGATGTAAATGCATAGCAGGTATCATATTAGTGTACAGAGACAGAGGCTTCATTTTTACTCTCTGGGCTGCTCTGGTCAACTGAGACAGAGAAGTACAAAAGACAGGGACTTGGATAAAGTTTTTTAAGAGACTAACTCAGCAATTAACATGGAGAACAGTATTGATTTAGATTTACAGTGACATAATTGTCTAAAATATTCATGTAAATCAGTTAAAACCCTGAAATCAAATCTGTGAACGAGGTTCATTTGCATTTGTTCCAAACAGTCAACAACAACAAGCAGCACATCTGTTCTGTGACACCAGGTCTGAATCAGTCCTCTGTCACATTGATCCATCCACCTTCTCCTGCCTCCGTCACACGGCTCAGTATTAAACTATAAATTCAGTATTATTTTCCGTATTCATTCTGAAGGGCGAGAGGACTCTTAAATAATCCACAGCAGAGAAGCACTGTGTCTGACAGATTATTAAACTTGTGAGACTTCTTTTTTTTGGACAAGAATTGTTGTGACAGATGAAACCAGACTGGGGAAGAAACGGGCCTTGGTCCATTGAACTGGGATGTCCACTATTAAACAAAATGGGTTTCCTGCTTTCTCCTCCACTGGAGGTTGCCCAACTGAAATATAACTATTTCCTGATGTGTCCTGATGATGAAACATCTATAAGAAACTAAGGAGCACATCCAGGCATGATGTGAGAAATCTGATTGTCTGAGACACTTAGTGTAGAAGAGGTTCGATGATCCGTGAAATAATCACTGCTGCCAATCGTTCCTCATCTTTATTAGGGTCAGCTCTGATCAGGTGATGTTGTAAACATTTAGCTGTGTGACGAATGAAACTACCCTCACAACATTTCCACATCATTAAACATGTAGTATGTTGATAAATTGTATCATAACCTGACCATGCAGAGTTATGCAGGTTGTAAATAAAGGATAAAACGCACTATGAGAGAGAGAGAGACACACACAGAGAGAAAATGAGTTTCCTCTCAGCTGTCTCATTGAGATTCAGCGTTTGTTCTCCTCACAGCCTCCTACTCACTTCAGGACGACAACAACAGAGCGATGCGGGAGACAGGAAGAGAAGGAAAGCGGAGACTTGGTGAGCAGCACGAATGGCACAGGACCACAGAAACGCATCGCCCGCTCCCCCACCAGTCTGCCTGCCAATGTCCATCTCGCCACTTCAAGCACAACGCCACGGACACACCCTCCTCCTTCACCCTTGACTGTTACCATGGCAACTCTTTGTTTTCCTAGTGCAGTCTCTCAGAGGAGGACCGTCTCAGCCAATCATCAAATAACCCCTTCTACAGAACAAACACATGCATGCCCACATTATTCAAACAATGCTACTGTGGTGGTGGTGTTATTTTAGCAGTTACGGAAAAAGGAAAACAGCATCTTTTTTTTGTGTGTTGAGTAAATCTGCTCCTGCACAGCACATGAATCCAGACAGACATTTCCCTTCTTGCAATTGGCTCAGCAGCACCGCACCACATCTTTGAGCTTCGTAAACATAAGCAACAAGCGTCCACACACATTCACTGTGTAAAAAACGGAAGATCGGCCCCAGATAATACGATTGTTAGGGTAGGAAACACAGACATATGCACTCAAACTGTTTTTTTTTTTCAATAATTGTTTTTGGCTCTATGCATGTCAGTGTCAGGCAGTCAGTCCAGTTGAGCTTAAATCTGGTACCTGCTTGCATTAAACCTACTTACAGTGTTTGCACTGTGTTGACACAGTTTTCCAATCTTAGGACCCTACTTTCCTATTGGCTTCAGCCAACATTGAAGCTAATGTTGCACACTGTTGAGCTACAAATAAGCATGACACACACTGATTGAATTTTCTGCAACAAGTAAAAAAAGTGGCTGCAACGATCTTAATGTGATAAACAGATTACATCTTATAGAGGTGTTTTTAATGACTACTTTAATTTCATGTACTCCAGGAGTGTGGTATTGTACAGAGCTACTGTATGGATCACTGTGTTGAGAAATAAACGTACATGGTGATATTCTGTCAAAAAACATGAATTTGGTTAAAAAAAAACATCATCTGTTCTTGGCAGGTTATTTGAGCTGCTGAATCCATTTTTGTGAAACTCTGCACCCTCCCAGACAGTTATTAGTTTGCTCTGAGGAAAAGCCAAACTGTCAGTGCGTCATGATGAGGACAGTCCTGTGTTTACAGGGGGATCAGAAAAATGAATCAGACTGGATATGACTGTCATAGCTTCTAACACGCCCACCTATGTTATTTCTGATCATACACCATCTCCAAGTACACCAAAGGTGCAACAGGGAAGCTTCACCTGAAAAAATAAGTGCATCTGGACGGCTACCGTCAACAAATATATCAGCCAAATAATGAGCTGCAAGAGAATAATAGCGAGTTTGCCTTTTAAAACTTGTTGCATGTGGCCGCACAGCCAGTGATCACCCAGGTGAACTCACAGTGCAAACATGCTTCAGTTTTTGGGCTCTGAGGCTGGCCAGGTGGGCAACGGGGGTTTGATTGACCTAGATTTTTAAGAGGGAACATGAAACACTGTGTAAAGTTTGCCTGGCGACTAGCCCAGCCCGCAGAGAGCTAAACACAGCTAAAAGTCCCCAGAGGGAGGCAGATACTGGGGCGATTTCACAGGGTTTAATTGAAACTGTCTACTGGGTTTGGTTACTGATGAGAGGGAATGAGTGAGTCCAAGATAGATACAAAGAATTAAGTTATTTTAATATGTAAAATTATGAACTTGGTGTAAAACAGTAAAAAGCAGCCCTGATATCAAGGCTGCGATTTACTGTTTTACCCCTGCTGCTTTAACTGCCCCTGACATCAGTGGATGTGGTGACAAATCTCACACTGCCCTCTCTCTCTTTACCAGGCAGAAATATGTCAGTAAATCAATATTAATCCAATAACCACATAAAAAAGGAGGGAGACAATAAAGATTATGAAGATACAGCTAATTAAAAACTTTGGATGTTTGTTGTGGAGGGAAAACATGCATCAACTATTTGATTATGACCAAAGTGTGTTCCACTTTTTTACCTTTGCAGGATTTTCAAAAAGCCACAGCGACATCCATTTACATTTGTTACTTGTAAGAATTTCAAACTTGTTGCTGTGATGCACAAGTCATGAGCTTGGGACATTAGACATTTTGCACAGCCGGCCGCGTGAGCTACAAGTCTGAGTAGTTCAGCTGCTGACCACTGGTCTGTAGGTCAGCAAATAATAATAACCTGGATTTTGACAGATATATTAACATTTTTTAAATTTAATGAGCCCTGAGTGTCACACAATATAAAGTTTATTCATCAAGACAAGTCTTTTTTTCCAAGGCTTTTTTCATTCTCTCTTTTTGGATAAGTGAAAAAGGAAAGTATCCTGCATTGGTACCAGCACTGGTATGAAAATGCTGGTATCACACTGGCACAAATACACAACATAGTAATATAAACTAATGTACTAATACATTTTACTGCAACCAGTCTCTTTTAAACAAGGCAGAAGTCAGTGGGCTGATGCATCAAATCCAGCTGGTGGTGACAAATACATATAAATGAACTTGTTTGACCTCAGGGCTAATTAGACTAATTATGAAATTACTGGATAGTATTTTTTTGGACGATTGTCATAATGTTTTCTTCTGGAACAGATCCAGGCTTTTGTCTTGTGTGTAGCTTCCAAAAAATCCAATTAATACTTAAGACAAAGTAACTATTATTAGTTCCAATCCTTGAATGAGTAAAAGCCACACAAAGAAAAGTCACATGATGAGCAGCCGTTATCTTCTACTGCGTGGACGTTGGGAAACAGCCAGACGGCAGAATGGACAATACCACTAACCCACACTCATTCTTCCTAAATTGTCACTTACAGTCTGCAGGGATGAAGGTGAGAATTGCTCTCCTGCTAACACAATGGTCCATTTGATCCCTCGGTCAGAGGCCTTTCATGGCCCTGCTTCTTACTGACCTTGCTCCAGAACCAGGTCTCTGCTCGGGCCGCTAATCCTCACTCTCTGTCAACTTTTAATCAACACCAGTTATTTCTCTGCAGCCTTCACTCTCTTAACCTCTGTCAGCTCCTTTCAGACCAGAACAACGGCAGCGGCTTGAAACTGCTGAGCCAGGTTGACTTCTTGTTAATGACCGGTGATATTGGACGTTTGACAGCTGCCTCATAATTGCGTTTAGACTGGACAATGTGCGACAGTATCAACTCAGTTATCCAAGAACCAGCTCCGATATCAGACCACTGCAAAAAAACAGTGTGTACTTCCACTACCACAAAGCTGTCCTCCACACTGACAGATTCCTCAGAAAAATGCTAATAATATTCATTGAATGTGGTGATGGTCATTGTATTCGGTGACAGCACAGAACAGAGCGAGCAATATTGGGCCAGGAAATATCCCCTTATCTTGTTGAGAGACAGACTGGCAGAGCGGTAACAGCCAGGCCGACTAATGCAGTTTGGTGGCAGGCACATGAAATAACTCCTGGGTTCGGTCAATCACACAACCCCTCAGGGAAAACAGGAGGAAATATTCATCAGCCTTCACATCACACAAGTGAATACACACACACCGACACACAAACATATGGCCGTGCACGCTCCATCAGCCCTGTAGCCTGTCATTTCCCTCATCCCGCACATACATGCTTTGGCTACATGCATTTGTGACTGCAACGCCTTGAAAACAGCATCCGAAGCGTTGACTGTAATTAACCGTAAATTGAAAACAAAGCATGTTTGTTCCTCAAGTTTCCCACGTGATGATATTCGCCTCTGAAAATCAATCACGCTTTCCCTCTTCTTCGCTCTGCAGCGATGTGATATGCCAGTCCGACCTGCGCACATCTGTACGTTCTGAGAGGAGCCATGAGGGCACGCTCGCTTTGTGTAAGTTTTTTTGTTTGGTTTCAGTATCGCTGCTGGCCAGCTGACAGGCTGAGGATTAATCACAGAGACGGCTCCTGCTTGACCACACAGAGGAGCGGCACGACTCCTGACAAGAACAAAAGAAAGACGGCAAAACAGACAGACACAAAGAAGCTTGTTTTTGATAATCAGTCTGGTCCTGTGTTGCACTGACATTTTGCTTATCTGTGTCTATACAAATATGTGCATGTGTGTATTTGTGTGTTCGATCCGAACAACAGCGTGTGCTCGTTGACAACGTGGCTCTATAGTTTGTTGCACTGGGCTCACTGAGGGTTTCTGTGTGCATGTGCGTTTATGGTGGTTGTAAGTGTGAAATTGTCACATCAATCCTCCTGAAGCACTGGTGGGTACAGGAGGGGTTGTCACACCTCCCAGCATCCTTTATGCTTTACTGACCCCGAGGGAATCACACAGAGTCAGGCTGGAAGATTGAAATCAGCCCACCTCCACTCAACACCACAGATGAGACATGCCCTCATGTCCCCAAAGCAGCTCTGTGTGTTTTCTACATTCCCCAGCTACTGTTCTTTAATACATTCAACTTCAAAATATAACAACATGAATTCACGTGTGTTGCATAAACTACAAAGGTTTTTTTTTTCTTCCTTTTTTAAGTGCATTTACTTTTGAGAGACAGAAAAGCCATCTGTGAGTCTCTTCATATCAACTATAAAGCTATGCTAATGAGGCTGGGGAATCTTTTCAAATGTGGAAGCTTGGAGAAAACAAGAAGACAATAATCACAGCAGCAAGTGCAGTTTGACAGGGAAGGCAGGCCTGCTGTAATAATGTATGATTCAAAGCTATTTTAAGATTGTTAAACCTAGATTTCTTTGGGGAAATCTCACTCACATCACTCAGTGGAAACTGTGCCAAACATGAGCGCAGTTAGAGCTTTAGTTTGGTAGCGAGGCTGCTGTGGCTCAGTGTTGTACATATATACCGTTACCTGTTCCTGTCTGTGTGGTGAGTGTCAAGGCAACACATGCAATCTTCCAAGAGCAGACCTGATCACAGCTATTTCTGGAAACATCTCTCTGTTCTCTTCTATCTCAGTGTGAATCCCCGCTCAAAGTCGAAGGCAGTCGTTTCAGAAGACGAGGGATTTCATGTCAGTTTGTCATTACAAGACTCACTTGGAAATCGCAAAGTCACAAAACAGTCACATAAAATATTATGTTGATTTATTGAGTCGTTATGAGTCAAAATCTCACGAAAACTAAAAAAGGAGAAGAAAGAATAGATTAGAGGTATGGTTAGGTGCTGAGGTGCAGCCAGGCAGTTTTATTGTAACTGAGAGACTGTAAAATTATTACTTGTTTAATATTAAAAATTTTCATAGTCATCCCATTGTATTAATCTTGGGAGACTGTTAAAAGGCCTCAAAAGCTTTTAATTGACCAATATACCTGCTGTGGCAGGTGCAGGTCTGTGAATGATGTCTAGGGCTGGAACTAGTCTGAGGGTTATTTTCTCAGTCAGCTCATTAATGGTCAAGTAAAGATGTCAGATAATAATGATCATCAATAAATAAACCTCCTCCAGTCCAAGTCCAGGTCCACGTCCAAGGTGTCTTCAAACATCAGTCCAAAACATAAACACATTAAATTCATGTCAATTTAAAACAATGAAATGAATACAATTACGACTATTACTACTACTTTTTGTCTGCTGAGAGGAACTTACATCTCAACACATACTGACATTTAACTGTTGCCAAAAGTTTGCTCTCCATGCAATATCCCTAGAAACTTAATCATGTATATGTGGGCAGCACAGCATAACAACAGCCTGTCCAATTTCTATTCCCAGTGCAAGATATACATGAATGCACAGAGAGGAAAGGTGTGATAAATGTTTAGGAGCAGGGTTTGCAGAATAAAATGCTGCAGCATACTGACAGTAAATTAAAAGAGGATTATTACATGTGCAAAAATGAATGTAGACCAATGTCACTGAATTAAAAGACATCAAATTATGTATTTCGGTGGAGGCTTTGGTGTGTTGTTTTTTTTTTTAAGGCATTTCCGTCTGGTCTGTTGGACCTTGTTGTAGGTCATTTGCATTCTGCCGAGTGTTAGCTGATTTCAGCCCTTTGTTTGCTCCTGTCCTACTCTCTGTGCTCACATACGCAGTATTATAATGCAACCAAATAAAGCCGTTCTCTCATTTTCATGTTTTCCCTGTTTCTGGTGTCAGACAATAGAACAAGTATGAAATAGAGTGGCCCATTAGGATTACATGCTAACTAGCAGGCACTTCCAAGCCATTTCCAAGTTGCTGCTCTCCAGTGACCACGCCGTCCGTGTCTTGTAAAAAAAATCATCAAATGCAGAAGACACACAAAGACGACATCTGTGCTTTCTCAGAGAGGACATCAGGAGCTTATTCATGTCCATGTCTGTCAGCTGCTGGTCAGAATAGAGAGGCATGTCTGCAGAGGGAAATCCAACCTCACATTTACAGCCCAATACCGGTGACTTTCTTCAATGGAAAGTAGCCAGGGGTCTGAAAGTTGGTTGCTCTAGTGACAGTGTGACAGTCAAATAGTTTTGACAGAGCAGAAACCAATGGGGAAGCATCACTGACCTGACCGATGCTTTTCACTCAGTCAAGCCGCATTTGGCTGCCTCACAGTATAAACTTATGATTCACTCAACTCAATCACTCACGCAGTCAAACACTCAGCCAACAAAATTTCTTAACAGGGATGGCCCTGGCATTGCGACGCAGCCAAAAAACACAATATCAGCAAATGCATTTAAACCAGCAGGAAGTGGAATATAACCAGACAAACAAAGAAAGTGGACTGCAGACTGTACAGATGTCAGAGACACTGATCCCACAAACATGGGCCCTGAAGACTTTCAGGCTCCACTCAAAAAGACATGGCCTACTTGCTCGTAGATTTTCATCACTTCTTAGCTGTCTCAATGAGGCATTGATTCTTTTATGCTCTCAAGTTTATGAAATGGATAAGACAAGAAATGCGGCAAAGGTTCACGAGTAATTAAGCTAAGTGCAGCCCAATATTATTGACAACTGCTGGACTTTATTCTTTTATCAATTTGCATTTGTCATTTCCATTTGATACGATGTTGAGACCACAAACAATACCTTAACCCTAACTGTTGCATCTCTATTTTATACTCTGTGAGTTTGAGCACAATGGCTGTTCCCTATCCAGACTGAGGGTCTGTAGATAGAGTCTGTTCCTGATGAGACATTTCCCTGAAGTGACAGCTGGAGTGAAGAGTACATATGAAAAATATAGTCCCGCTGCAAATGCCGCATTATGTTTTCACTGTAGGTGATAGTTTGTTCCATCAGTATGTACAAATTGCTCACTGACAGACCTGTCATGGTTTTGTTTATTTCATGAAAGGTCACATTGGAGGAGAAATAAATCAATGACAGAGTGCAACATGTAGATCCACTACCTCAGTCATTTGACTGTTGTGCTGAGTACTAATTTCACTGTGCCTGGATATGGAGCCAGGGATCATAAGAGACAACAAGGACAGAGAAGGGTTTGACAGAGCTCGGCCCTAATGGCTGACCAAACAGAGCTAAAGGCAGCACTGATCCCACGAAATCTGGATTATTGCAGCTCTCATTTGAATCCCCTTACATCACATCAGTCCGTGTCTGGCCTCTTGGCTCTGCTCTAAAACTACACTACAGACCTTTCCTCCATGTAGTCACTAAAGTATTAAAGGTCAGCATTGTTGTCATGTGGATAAAATGTAGGACACAGCTGGCTAGTTTACCTGCTTAGGTTTCAATTACAATGACACTGAATCACCACAGATTCATATTGAATATTTGGTATTTGACCCTGAGCTCTGACCTTCCCTTATTGACCTACAGGAGCGTAGTGGCGATATTATCGTCACATCATTATGAGCACTTATAAGAACAAGGTGAACAGCCACTGATGCAATTTAGTCATCGAGCTTGTATTTGACAACTAGCTCTCAACACTTCATTGTGTTCACTCATTCTGAAGATCTTGGCTGGTGACATCCAGACAGTTTTCAGGGTAGTATAAAGTAATATATAATTAAGAGTAAACCAGTATATAGGTGCATTTCAGCTGAGTTACACAGGACAGGACTGCCACCTAGAAATCTTATGATTGTTTTGTTCAGTTTCCACAGATGTCATCATATATTTATGGCAACCTGATACATGTTTGTGAGTTAGCACATTTAAAAAGAAAAAGGCAGGATGCAAATACACATCCCCCTACACAAAATACTGAGTAAACTCTAAAGTACTCCAATCATTTCAGTCCCTAAAATCTAGCTGTAAGTGGAGATCAAGCAAGTCATCGGGCCAGAGCTGCCATGGAAATATGATGTCAATATGTCGAGAGTAAGGTCGTAAGTAGCACTAGCGAGTTTCACGGCAGTTGAAAAAATGTCTAAGATATGACTTGATTTCTTGCTTCTTGCTTTCAAAAGGCTGTCACGGTTGCTGCTGCCATTTTTGATTGGCCATGACAGATGAAGGCTTTGGAAAATCAAAATTCCATGTAATAACATTCGTGAGGCTTGGTCTGAAGATGAAGATGTGCCAGTTTTTGAGATTGGACTGGAGTCATGACATGGAGTCATGTTCACATAAAATCAAAAAAAGGCAGAACTGACATCACATGACCCATCAAACTCGATTTGATCCAAGGAATTGACATCTCATCTTTTGAAAATTGAGAAAACCATTCAAAAGTTGCGTAAATACACCTCCTTTGACCTGTTGTTCAGATGTGAAGCTCAGTCAGGTGGCTCATGGGAGTGTCCCAAATCAGTGTGTCCAATTCTGATTCTAAGCACTGCCAAAAAAGATAGACACACAATGGGAGCCTACACAGCTTTGCCATTTGGCCCAGTATAAAAAAGAAAAACACAGGTGATTCCTCACACAGTTAAAAGCGTATGTGTCGACAGATGTGACTGACTTAATAGCGCAGGCATCAAATCCCGGGTTAGTTAACAGTACATTCACAGTGTGGCATCACAGATTCAGTGTGAACATTAATGGAGCCACCGTGGCTTTTGATGATTCATAACAAGTTAGGGAACCACCAGATTCTTTGTCCTTCCTTTCATCTGCAAAGGATTTAATCAGAATAAGTGAAGCATAGTAGTTGGCAGACTGAGCACACATCGCTGCACCGCACTAGCTGACACAAATTCAAAAGGCAGCCATCCTCAAATCTATTGCTAAAGTTCCTTGTATGAATCCTAACAGCCACAGATGTCCCATAAACACTATCACTGGCATGCAGATGGATGGAGACCTATTTTGAGCCTGATTACGGAGCTGTTCAAATGTGAGTAGTGGTTGTGAGGCTCATGTCAGTAATCTGGTTGTGGAGTCACAGCTCCTTTAAGACCGCACTGAGGGTCACAGGCTGAAACCCAGAACAAACAGCCCCGCCCGTCTCTCTTTAATCCTCTCACAGAGAAGGATGTGGTCAAAACAGTCAACGTGAAAAACTAAGACAAGTGGACAGGGATGGAACAAGACAGCGGTAATGGGTGATCTCAAGTGACAACAGTAACAAAGGTTGCGATACACAGATGGGAGCTCTATTAATTTCTCTCTCTCTCTCTCTGTCTTGGAGGATGGTGCTGTACCAGGCTGGATGAATATTCTAGCAGAAGATTAATAAATGATGAAGGGAGGCAGTGTTGAGAAGCTCGCAACACTGTGCTTGAGCGTTGTTTTTGCATGCTCTTCCTCCACCCCTGTACATTATGACTTCAGTCAGGTTCTCCCATGATGCTCAACCTCCTCCACCATCACCACGCAAAGCTCTCTGATTCAGTCCTCTGTCTGTTTTATCTCATCCTGTGGGTGCTCATCAGGAGCAGGTTGATGGTTGACGACACAATATTTTTGACTGAGAACGTCTAGAAAATCAAAGTGACTTGTGATTCTTTCTTTCCATATTTACACACGAGTGAACCAACTATTGAGACTGTATGTTCAGCCTGTGGCTGCGTGGGTTCTCCCGCTTCCTCCTGCACTCTGGAGACAGACACACTACAATGATTGTAGGGGTGTGTCGATAGATCGATTATCAGATTAATCACAATGCAACACGTGACGATTCATAACGATTCATAAGTGTTCAAAAGAAAACCGCGTTAACTGTTGTTAAATGAGACGGTCTGGTCTGCTGCGGTGCTATATTTGCGTTGCCGTGAGTATCCTTGCCTAACAAAGTGTCGCTAATGTTGCCTAGCAACGTTGACAACCACCGATCACACTGCATTCGGAGCTGAACAAACAAGAGAGACGATGGAGAGAGATACAATAATGATTTTCTTTGCAATCATGTCAGAGAAGATGCATTGAAAATCGTTATAATCGTTAAATAATCAAAATCATAGCGCCCTGAATCATAATCAAATCAAATCAGGAGGTGCCTTAGATGGCACACCCCTAAATGACTGGTGGCATCTAAAGTACCTATAGATGAGTGAGGGCTTGTGAGGTTGTTTGTCTTTATATGTCTGCCCTGTGATCAACTGGGGACATGTTCAGGATGGACCCCGCCCTTGCCGATTGTCAGCTGGGTGCCTACAGCCCCCATAAGCAGCGCAGCTACTGGATAACTGGATAGCTATCTATCATTGGTAGCGTGGATATGGTGACCAAGTGTGATGATGTTAGTAAGTTCAGTAACTCTCCAGCAGTAAAAAAAGTCAATGAAATGATGCCAAAACTAGTAAAAAGTGGAGAGCCACTGCAATAATCTTGTTTTACTACGCTATTTCTGAAATAACTTAGTGGGTTTTGTCTTTCATGTATAAAAATACTGACTTACAAAGACTGGTGTAACCTTACTTTAATAGGAGACGTGCTCTACTTTTGAAATACTCCACTATTCAGACTGATAGACTGAGAAAAACATTGTAGATAAAAGCTTTAACGTAGCCTTTCAACAACATCTTGCTACATAAACCTCTACACAGCATAAATTTCTTGACCCTTGTCTTTTATATTTTAACATTTTACTCCTTATTACCTCTCCTAAACACTTCTGTTCACGGTTTGTATGACAGTAAAGCATGACTTAGTGGACAGCCACAGGCAAGTTAAGTAGCTCTCCAGGGCCTGGAGGTTGCTATGTCTATAACCCAGCAACACATCTGAGTGTACCAGTGCACTTGTTTTGTTTTTCCAACCTAGTGTAGATGACGACATCATCATCATCAGTGTAGATGACATCATCTACAATGTGATGGAAAAACAATAGATGCACCCAGTTCACAGAAACACAACATCGCACAGACGTAGTTTTACACCTACTATCTTTACAGTTTATGGAGGACTGGATTTCTGGGTTTTGTGGGAATTCTCCCACAGTCTTGAGTATGTCATTATACTGTAATAACCTGCCAAGGCACAGTAAAGCTAACTTACTGATATCCGTAGGTAGGCGGAGCAGCTCTACTGTTTGCTCCAGGCAATGACCTAAAGCACAAAAGGAGAGAGAACGTCAAGCTGAGCATCAAACTGACAACCCACATGAAAGACACACAGGTCGGCATGAAGATTGAGCTTTGATCCCATTCTCCTGCCTGGATGTGCAGAAGGTACGAGATGCACTGATGACAAATGTGATTGTTGGGTCGTACGGTAGTGTGTGGTAAAGAGAAAAAAAAAACAGAACGACACTGTGGGGAATTGTCGTTTGACTCTGAAAGGAGGACTTAGACTCATAATAGATTTTTTTTTTTTTTTTTTTTTTACAATTGCCTGAGTTAGTGTTTAAAATGGATCCACGCTGACACTATCCTGCACAGAGCTACTACAAAATGGAAGGGAACATAATACATTTAAAGAGTATCATTATCGGAAAGTAACAAAGGAATCTTCAGGAGAGAAATATGTTGTTCAAAGTTATGCTGGATTTTACCATTAATTGCCAAACAAATAATTGCAATTAATGATTTCATTGTCTTTTTCTGGTCATTTTATGCCACTATTGTAGTGCAAGCCTAAACATAGTTTAATATTACACATACACCCTGGAAAAGAGGAAGAAGAAGAAGAAGAAGAAGAGACATTTATTGGCTTTGCAACTAAATCCATGAACCATGATAGATCCTCATCAAAATGCAGTTGTCGATTACAGAAATTAAGCACCTCGAGATAAACAGTTTGTGGCTCAACTCATGTGTCATTAAACTATAGCAGAGGAAGGAGGCGCAACATGATGATGTCATTAAAAGAGGACCAATCAAACCCCAAATGGTGGAAAATGAAATAGGAAAATAGTGATGGAAATATGACACTTCTGTTAGTTTCATCCAGCTGTTTTCATACAGATGAAGGGAAACGATTTGAACGATTATGCAAACTGTCACATGATTGTGATCAGGACTGATTGGATTGAATAAAAAGTAAAGTTAAGTCTACTAGAGGTTCAGGAAAAAAAGGAGAAATATAGAAAAGATTTCTAATGGTAAATGTATGTTTTTCTAATTAATATAGTAAAACAAAATACTACGGACAAACAAATGAAACATGCAATGAAACCAATCTAATCTAATCTGCATCAAGATCTTGGGATTTTCCTATATGTTCACGGTTCGAGCCCGAGGTGTGGCTACATCAGAGCGACTAACCTGTGAGATTTCAATTAGAGCAAACCCGGAGCGAAAATTTTCAGCTCTGCTGCACTTTCCCAAACTCTGACAGGAGGGCTTCACCATCTGCCACAAAGGCAAGACCACATGTCACATCTCCGTCCCCCTGCGACAGCCTGAAGCTTGGTGTTCCCACTCAGCACTTGGATCAGATGAACCAGAAAAACACACCAGCAGCAGCACTCACACTGTTGTGTCAGTACGATAGCGCTTTTACGACGGCCAGCGGGGACTGTGTTGATACCGTCAGAAGGGGTTGAAAGAAAACAGGCAGGTGTAGGATGTGTTAAAGACATCAACAGTGGCAGATTTTCACCCAGTAACACAACTGCTTATCTACTTTCCCTGATGACTCCAACTACGTTATCCAACAATTACTGTTCGAAGGACAGATATTCAAACATTTAGCTTGACTCAAAACAACTGGGATGCTGCTGAGCACGTTTATCTGGCCAACTCTCTGAGAGAGGGAATAAAGAGAGAAATAAAAAGGCTGTTTGAACTGCAAGTGATCAACACTCTGACTCATTTGTCCGAGGGAATACAGGGCTTGGTGGATATGTCAGACATGATTGTTTTCCTCAATTCCAATGGCAACTTGCAGTGTGCTTGTCTAAAGACATTGTTTGACTAACATTTCCCTTCAGGGAAATGTAACACAAACATAAAATATGACATGCAAGCCCATCACTTAGTTCACCTTCAACAAAAAGTAAAAGTATTGGTCCTCATATTAACAAAGGGTTAACCTTGTTGGGACCCAATGTTATTTTCAGATGGTGGATGCGTCTCCACAGTGATGTCCCCAAAAGGTAAAAAAAAAAAATACATAACAGAGAGACGGGGAGGGAGAAATTGTTCTTTAGAAGTAGTTACATCGAGGCTGCCTCTCCCATCTACCCACTGCTGTAGTTCACCATGACTCCCTTCCCTCTACTTGCACACAGCCCTGAGGCTTGTAGTGGTCCCACAGGTCCAACTCATACTGCAGCACACTGCAGCTATACAGCGTTTGAGACAAAACACTCAGCAGATCACACTTACAACCAACCCAAAGGATACTCGAGTCTGCTACCAGGAATCTAGGAATCTTAAAAGAAGTGTACAGCCTCATTCCCTGCAGCACGTTATCGTATGTACTGTACAAAAGCACAGTTGTTGCTGTCCCTGTACTAGCCTCAAGATACAGATACATAAATCAGATTTCTTTTATTAATAGCAGAGGGTATTTGTGTCCACTTTCCAGACTCCCCCTGCCAATGTCATAAATCTTTCCACGACAATATTCAGGAGTTGTGTTGCTGCACTGGAACAATGAACCATAAATATCCAACTCAGCTAAATCCAAAACAAATTCTACAGAGAAAAAAATAACAACACAAGTTTCTCTAATGACGGTCAAAGGCATAATTATCTGAAAATACAAACGGCATTCTTTATTTTTCATAGTAGTTGCTCCATGGATGAAATATTATCGTGAATCAATTATTCATTTTCGGATGGGAAGCTGTATAGGGGGGGAATTACGATGCGATGTGATGGGTTTCATTCTTCAAATGTCTTTTGTTACTGCATGATTAGGAGACAGTCAACGGACTTCATACTTGTGAACAAAATCAAACCTAAAAAGTAAGCAGACAGCTTCATAGCTGAGCTCATCAGAGCCCATCTTCAGTAGGAAATCTAACCCGATTGATCTGAAACCTCTCCTCCTTCTGTCATGACAGGCAGAGGCTTACAGCACCCGGTTCACTCCAAAACCTTGCATAAGCTGTTCCCTGGCATTTAACACTACGTCAACATTTTACAAGGTTGCTCACTGCCATGCTGACGTGACGTCCTCTCCTACAGCAATAGCTAAGCCCTCTTTTCTCTATTGCAGACCTAAGGCAACTAAAGATGGAACAGAGGACAAAGTAAAAAAAAAAAAAGTCCAGTGAGCATGTCTCTGCAGTCTTTTTGGAAGTCACTGTTTATAGGAAACATCCAATTAGGAAAGAAATGTTTTTCAGTGATCCTATGCAAGAATGTGGTGCATCCTATTGAGTGTAACATCAGAGCAAGGTAATGATAAAGAAATACCGCAGCACTGATACAAGAACTCATATTTAATTATTTTAATTATTTTCAAATTCATTATCTATTCAGTACAACCCGACCTCTATTAATTCTCTCATTAGTATTCCTCAGCTAGCCTCAACACACTCGAGGCACAGAGGTCAACACAGACGCCTCCGATTTCAGCTTATAGGACCCAAACCAACAGACTGTTTTGGAGTTTACTGCTGAGGTGTGAACCCTCTTCTCTGACCTCTGAAATTTAATCCTGAATCGAAAATACGAAAGAAATTCTTTGATGCCGTATTTGGGCAATTAGTTTAATGCAGTGTCTTACATGTTCAGGATGTCACAGAAACACCGTCTGAACGCAAGGTAACTGAAATGCATTCATGTTAATAAAAGGTACTACCCTCTGATTAAAACTTATTAGAATTTGCTCCTTATTTAGTGTAATTAGGTCTGCTTGTGGTGTACATGACAGTAATGAGGAGAGCATTTGTTTTGCTCTGCTATTTAGAGTAAGCCCAAATAACAAACCAAACCAAAACACAGTACTAAGACCTGCTCTGATCGCTGATTGAGAGACTGACATGAAGCAGCTGCACCTAACTTACACTTCCCCACTGATGTGAGAATCATTCAGTGATGTTTTGACCTTGTGTATTTGTGCACCCTCTAAAAGGGTTATGTACCTTTTAAGTCTGCAGTGCTGCATTTAAGACGAGACACCACCATATTTATCCTCCACTCGTCTCTCAGGAAATCAAGAGCCATTGTGAATGCTCACAGTTCTCCAACGTACATCTAGAGAAGGTACATACATGGTTTTGAACTGCCATTTCCTCATCCCCCTATAGCCATTTCATTATGTAAGAACGTCTGGCATGTTACCAAAATTTCTGTTCACTCTGATGTGTGGAGACAGGGCGCTCTCTGGGTAGGCGTGGCCACTACACCAGCTGACTGACTCTCAGAATCATTTTCTCTGACAGCATTTTCCATATTGTCTTTTTGAGCTCATCGTCTGTGACAGCCCTTCTCCTTTCCCTTTCCTTGTTTCTCCCTGGTTTACTTCTTCTGTGGGCCCAGCTGGATAGCGTGCTGATTTCAGTAGTGAAAAAGACATCACAGAAATTAGTTAACAATGGTGTTGCTTCCTTGGTGAGGAAAGGAATTAATTCTGATGCTGAACTCGCAGTCTCTCTTCGAGACCGGTGAGTAAACAGCTATTGATGCTAAAAAGCAAGACCTACAAATACCTCCTCTAGGGCTACAACCACCCATAATGCAGTGCTCTCACCCTTCAAAAGAATGGAGCCATAATTCTTGTCCTATAATAAAACATCAATGACTAAACCTAATTTTCAGAAAAGATATTGTCTTCTATTCCAGCCAATACAGTATCCTTTCTCTTCAGGGTGGTAGGGAACTCTCTGAAGAGTTCATTTCTGTTCATTCAGCTTGGGCACTGCGCCTAAATCCGATAGCTAAAACCCTGGCATGTGTAAAAGGACAACAGATAACAGCTAGGATCATATTCCTTATGTCTTTTTCTAAATTATATGTGTGTTATATGTTTGTCTAAGTTATTTAGTGCGACACTAAAAATAAATTCTCCAGTGATAACACAACAAACAACTGTAGTCCTTTCCAAACATGTTTTAATGGTCCAATTCCCTGTATTTCATCAGGCTGTCAAAGCACAGACTAAATGTGTAGACTGTATGTTTACAGGCGCCATCACAATAACAACATAGTCCAGTTTTCCAGAATAATGACTGGTTATTGACATGCGGTACATGTGAGGACACTCATTACCTCGGTCTCCACAGAAACACCTTGACACAGGGCCATTGACTCACATGCTGATCCATTCAATTGTAGTTCAAAAACACTGCAATGCACTGTATCATGGGAGAGCATACAAAATGATAGCAGCTCTCTAATAATGATAACAAAATAATGGAGGAGCTGAACACACAGATTTAGTATTTTCTGTAATCTAAGTGTATCTTACAATAGATTACAATCAGATACTTCATTGTTTTTAAAAGATCTCCTGAAAATATATCAAAACAGAACCTGTCCAAGAAATATGCTGATGTACTGTTACATCATCCATATTTGACCTTGTATCCATACACCCACCAACAAACAACAGACTAGGACCAGAAATAGAAGCCACATCCTCGGTAGCTGATTCCTGACAGTGCTAAGGTGTTACAGGATTTTTCCTGCTACGATACTACCACCTCGAAAGCAAGCGAGTTATGGCAAAAGGAGGATGGCCTACATAAAAGGAACCTAGAACAGAGAGGAAGGTTTGGGCCAGAGAACAAAAAAAAACCTGCTGATTCTGTTCTTTGAAGTGTTGGCGAGGTTCTGAGGTGTCAGGTGTTTTCTTTTAACCTTCACCTGATCACACAACGGCCTGGCAGCATAGATGGATGTTTGCACATCAGCCTCTGCTTGACTGTCTGCTCAGCCAAGCTCACCACCATTTCTCCAGTCAGAGGGTTAATGTTAAATGTGCCATCCAAGGCTCTCAAATGTGTTTCTGTCCAAAACATTGGTTAAGGAGGCATGTGAAAATCGAATGCCTTCTCTCTTGAACAGTTGGAAACCCATCGGTACTACAATATGACGGTCTAGGTGACTGTTTCTTTCAGTTCATTCAAATTCTTTGCTGATAATCTTCTGTAGCTGAATGCCATCTCCGACTAATCTTCAATGATCCTCGTGAGGAAACAAGTTTAAGCCCATGTGCATTGTTCAAGATTCAAGATCCATGTTTACGGGGCCATTGTGCACCATCAACCGTAACCAATATCATTTCAAATCACTCAATACACTGAATCAAAAAAAATGTCTTGTGCTGCTGATCTGCTGATCCTAATGAGAATCAGTCCTGATGATCAAGCATGATAAAAGTCACTCGTTAACTCGCATGCAAATATATCTGTCCCTATTATATCCCACCATTCCCA
>OMNW01007994.1:0-16489 GCA_900303245.1 Selene dorsalis
GAAAGCAGAGAGAGCTTTGCTCAAAGTGGAAAATGAATTGCGGGGTTGTTTCAAAATGCTAACACAACTCAGCTCTGTAGGGGGGGAAGACAGCAATGAGGTCATCTCTGAGGTAACCGATGTGTGGAGGGGTGGGGGACGATGTGGGGGGTACAGTGTGCCGCTAATGTTCTGAAATATGAGCATTTTTGTACTGTTATATTTCCAGATGCTGCACTGGTCTAGCTGTAGGCTCCTGGGCAGAGAGAAGGAGGCAGTGGCAACAACATGTGGAGAATCTGTGTGGACTCAGTTCTTTGGTGAACTTTGACACAAACATGTGTTTCTATTGGCAGAGCGCTGACAGGGTCAGGACGCTCCACAGCAGTCATGTGGTAGTGGTTTAGTCCAGAGACACAAGCAGTGGATGCAGATACTTAAAATCAACTGTTAGCAAACTGTCTCCATAGAAACTGATGGTCCTCCGTCAGTAAGGTTTTCTCAGACACAACTGAGAAACCCTTCCAGGTCTAACAGTACGCATCACTGAAACCCTTTTTGGATTAACTGTGAGTTTAGGGGTGAAGTCAGGCAAGATGGTGGAGCCGCTCACTCTGAGCTTCTCAGACACCTCAGGCTGACATCATTGAGGCAGCTTCCATCTTTATCTACAGTCCATGGTTGGTTAACATGTGTTTATACTTTCATATGTTCAGCATGGAGTGATATGTGATGGGGATTATACATAACATGTTTAGACAAAGCATATGAGACTTGAAGTTTGAAGTACGATAGGAATGCATCGCAATATCCGCCAAATACAGCCATAATTTATACTGAGGATAAGATCTGAGCAGATCAGGATCAGACCTGGTCTTCAGTCGAGGACCACCACAGGGGCACTAACTTCTCCACTGGCTAGTAGATGTTGTCATCAGTCCCCCTTTCATTAACTATTTTCATAAATCTCTTAGACTGGCAAGCTTTGTACACAGACACACTCACCTCTCTAACCCGTCACTAAAATAATGTATCTCCAAAATCTAACCCTAACCTTAACCATCTCTTGTGAAGCTAACCATAAAACCTAGGCCTTACTTGGTCAACTAGGCTGCTGCCTAACATCCTGTGTCATAGTTAAACCAAACATACCTGTGCGTGTATGTACACGTGTGCACAGAGTATGTAAA
Source organism: Selene dorsalis (assembly GCA_900303245.1). Lineage (NCBI taxonomy): Eukaryota > Metazoa > Chordata > Actinopteri > Carangiformes > Carangidae > Selene > Selene dorsalis. Next base: position 1,170 of record OMNW01007994.1, read on the forward strand.
CCTCGGCCCCTCTCCCCTATCATCTACCTGCACAAAACAGAGGTTTGTGTAATTACAGTCTCTTTGCTACAGATGGACATATGCCAGCACACTCACCAGCACACTCACAAGCACACGCACAAGCACGCACGTAAAACATGAATTTAGCCTTGTGAACACAATACCAAATTTGGCACAATGTAAACGGTGACTTAAGAATGAACTGATTGGACTTTAGTGGTCAAGAAGGTCAAAGGTCACAGTGAACTTGCAAAATATGGTTTTATCCATGCAGACTCAATATTTCTGTAAAGCAGAGTTGTTGCAATACCAGTTTCGGAAATGCCTCCAATACCGCCTTAAATGCTGGCATTGGTATCGGCAAGTACTGTCCAGGCACCGATCAGATACCACGTGTATTACACACGTGTATCTGTTAACCAGTTAGCTGCGTTAGCTCAGCTACAGTTGAACTCTGGAGCGGTGCGTTTATAAAACAAAATGACCAGCGCTACAAATAACCTGTGTACTTGTGTCTCCGTTGTTAAAGTTACGTGTTAATGTTACTTCTCAGAGTTTTATTCTGGGAGTCATGGAAACATTATGTACCACGCGTCTTTCCGGTCAGTCGTCATGGATCGGTCGTGCGGTGTTTGGACCCGAGTGAAAACAAACGTGTGTGCGAACTGAAAAATGAAACAGTGTATCCCTGTATACCATACCAGTACTGTTAGTGTGAAAACATCCACTGTGGCTGCACTTCAACAGTTTTTAAAGGAATTGTCATTTATTCCTAGATTATATATGTTCTTTTTCAGTTGTGCTGAAAGAAATGATGGCTTTCTTTTGCTGTATTCATTGATGCCTGAAGCAGGCTTTACAACAATGATAATCATGTCACATCTATAAGCATATATATGCATGTGTGTATATGATTTTTTTATAACACACTGACATCGATATCGGTACTCAGTATCGGTTGATACACGCAGCACAAGTATCGGGAAGGAAAAAATGGTATCGGAACATCTCTAGCTTTGCCCCACCCATATGGTGCCTATAGAAATGTGAACAAATGAATGGCCTCAGGCTTCTTTTTTTGTTTTTGATATAAAACACATCTTCTTGCTGGTTTAGCAGTGCCACATGAGCCATTATGCGTCTTGACGCATTGTGAGTGTCTGCCTTTTAATATCCAACCATCACTTAAGTTTCTGACAGCTACAGGTGGTGGGACTACCCTGACTGTAACTACCATGTTATTTGAGTTATACTCATTAATTTACAACTTTATTTGTATGGCACATTTTGGGAACATAGTTACTACCATCCGCCTGAATGGATTTAATGATAACATGTAAGTTTTGTTTCACAATGACAGAAAAGATTTTAGTGATTCGCAGGGGTCACAGTTTCTCATTTCTCCAGATTTTGTGCATATCACAGGGTCAGAGCTGCTGCTGTGACGGTGTGCACATTCTCCCGTCAAGTCGTCTTTTTATAAATCCCAATCATGTATACAAGTGGCGTATGCCTTCTTCTGTGCGTATGCAGCATTTATAAATAGCTCCAGGTCTCACAGATTCACTCTAACTCTATCCTTTAGTATTTTAAGTTTCTGCTCATTCACTTTGCCTCTGATCAGTTGTTTATCATACAACTGTGGCCACTCACAGGAGACAGGTCTTTCTGGTTCTGTTGTAATGTAGTGCGTCATTATTAGAATAAAAAGGCGCAAGCAGTCGGCACACAAACATTAAAAAGCCACGCAGCTCCGGCCTCCGCAGTCACAGGAGTTGACAGCACTCCTGGTCTCAACCAGAACTTGACATTAGACACTTCACACAGATAAGGTTACATCAGACCTGCTGTATTTGGTCACATAATCTTTTCCAGGTGCTCATGTTTGCCCATGCTGTTTCCAACTCTAGAGCAGGCGTACGGCGTAGACACACAGCAAATACACACCAGATAGCAACCCCGCACACAAAAGCTTTGTTTTTAAGGCAGCACAAAGACTCGCACTCAGCGTTCGAATGTGCTTTGACTTTGATGTAAGAGTGAGAAACACTAGTCAGTCGGTTCAGTGTTTCGGCTTTTCACATGAAAGACATTGACATCAGTGTCAGGGGCCTTGGAGGAGGAGCAGCTAAAGTGCGTTCCCACAGAGGAGAGTATCTTAACTACAGGGCTGTCCATCAACTCAATGCATAACTACTGAATAGTCTTTCTAAACCGAGTGCCGTTAATTACATTTTAAACATATTTGCATAAACTGAGAACCTCAACCAAATTGCTACAGTGACACAAAGTAACAGTACATGTCATAAATGTAGATTTAAATGACAAATGTGAGCAAGAGAAAGCAGGATTAGAAACCTGATGAATGTCTTGAGCTACTAAAGAACAGTCACGCTGCCGTATAGTTGTGCATTCATCCATTCTGATGAACCACCATATCTGACAGATGTGGCGACAGCTGTGAGTCTCGGTCTGATCCTATTTCTCTCGGCACTTTGCTCTTTGCATCATTTTGATAGAGGTTGATTGTGGTTTCATCAGCCCACAGATGTTTCTTCTTATGTATTTTATTCAATGGCCATCTGGCATGTCAACATTCAAGAAACTCAAATTCATCTTTAATTGTAATGGTCGTGATGCCTAAACTAAATTAACTTTGGAAAAAAAGGGGTGGTTAGGGTTATCATTTGTTCATGTGAAAGATCTAGAGTTAATATTACATCACTAACCCAGAGAAAGGCTGCTGTCATTAATGGTCTCCGTATTGCTGAGGCTGTGATTAATACCCGTCACCCCGTGTGTGATGTGCTTATTATGGGGAACATAAAATTAGTGCAGGTCAACCACGCATCACCAGATGCCTCACTAAATCTGACATGTTCCCACTTCACACACTCTTATTTTTTAAGATTTATTGAACGTCCTGGTGTTGGATCCCGTTCAAGTGAATTACAGTCACAGTTTACACTGTTTAGGCGTTTTAACCGTGTCTATGGTTACAGCTGCTAGCGAACAGTGGGCTGCCATCACAGCAAGTGTAATGTTAACCTTTTGATGGCAAGTGATGCCTCTGTTGTCACCAACAGCAGAGGGGAAATATTTCAATCAACAGCTCAGGTATTGGGGGTCAAACTAAATGAAGCATCCAAGTCTGTGTTGTGACTCAGTCCAGTTGATACTGGTCAAACAGGGACTGGTGCTACGTCAGCAACAAGTCTCTGCACACAACTCTATTTCTGACACGGCTCAGTCCAAGACCGATACATAAACATAAAGAAAACAGTAAAAAGTGCTGTTATTTTACTTTCATTGTTGTCTGTAGTTTGCAGACAGATGGGTCCTGTTTATCTATCTGATAGGTTGGCATGAGGCCATTTAAAATCCATAAAAGTGAATGATGTTAGCAGCGGAATGGAGCAGCCCCACTTTTACCACAGGGCAGGGTTTTAACAGCCTCGCCCTCATACACAAACACTATCTCCCTGTGAACCCCAGGGCCTTCCTCATAATTACCAAGTGTTATCTCAGACATCAGTAATATGCTCTCAGGACACAAGTGGGCCCCGGCCTACAAGCCAGACACTAATTGGGTTTCCACTCAAGACAAGAAATGAACAAGTCAGTTGTCAGAGAGGGGGAATGTCACAAAGGGGAATCAGCTTTTTATAGCCGGCTCATTGTCGGCTTGCCTCTTCAGAGCCTGGTTCATCACTCCCATTCTTAGGGAAACCAATCTGCAGAATAAAAATCAGGTGATTCATAATTTATCACTTATACAAATGCATTCTGCAGCGAGTCAAACAGTTTGACTGCCTGCACTAACAGGAAGAGTGCTGATGATCCAGATGAGTGCCCATTGTTATGTTCCTCAGGCCTAATGATCCTGGACAAGGTTTCCTCTGCGCGGGCTCGTAGCTCTCCTCTGACGGCTGATGAGCCTCAACACCGGCTCGCTCTCGTTTCAATCGGCGTGTTTGTCCCTGCTGCTGTTTGGATATTGTCAGTTTGTCTGTCAACAGCACACAGACTTGGTCAAGGACAAAGTGTATTGACAAATAGTTTGCAGAGTGTTGTAAAAAATTAAGTACAAGAGCCATGAGTGGTGGATGATCAGTGATTTCTGTGATTCATCTTCACTCTGGTAGCGAGTCTCCATGCTCTTGATGCTAAGGACAGTTCAGGCCTCAGCAGGATCAATGCCAGTTTAGGTTTCCCTCCTCTGTGCTGGACTCATTTCAGAGTGGGACTGTCTGGACAAACAATGTGCCACTGCTGCTGTCACGTTGTGCACACTCAGACACGACCCAGCGTGCTGCTGCAACATTAAAGCAACATTACAACTAGGGCTGAAACGAGTACTCGAGTAATTTGAATAATTTGATTACGAAAAATGATCGAGGCGTTTTTTCCTGGATCGAAGCTTTGTTTAATTAATCGCTTTATATGACATACACCGCTTGTGTTTCACCTGGACTTTTATCACTGACACAGAGTTCTGTGGAGCGATCTAAGAAAAGACAGAAAATAAGCAAAGAGAGACCAGATCAGAGGTGTAGGGCTACTGCAAGATGCGTTCACTGTCAAACTGAAGTTTCATACCCAACAGCTCGTCCTCAGTGTTGCAGCAGTGAAACCGAAGGCATCCAGCCAAGTCGACTGAGCAGAGAACATACAGAACCCGAGTCCATATTGACGGCTGGTTATGACGTCACTGACATTAGCTCGAGGAAACAAAATAAAACGCTGCTGTGTTCATTAATTCATCTTTTGTTGGAGTGACCTGGCCTTACACACACAACAACTTTTTATACAGACATTTGCAAACATATAGCAGTTTAATAATCAGATTACTCGATTAATCAATGAAAAAATCAATAGAATAATCGCTTAATGAAATATTCGATAGCTGCCTAGTTAGAACACCTTGTGGCTCATCGCCATATCGTTCAGTTCATTCATCTCCGCATAGTTCACACGCACGCACACACACACACAGACAAGCACGCATGCATGCCAGTGTTGCGCGGTAAAAACGAAACTTATCAACCAGCCCATCACTGGTGCATGGTTCAAATTACCATGCGATCACCCCCCCCCTACCCCCTCGCACGGTCCATCACTGTCCCACCACAGTCTCCTAAAATCCTGTGGCAAACACTGCAGGCCCGCCCACGAGGTTACATCTGCACGTGTGCAGAATACTGCTGTGCACTTTATCTTTGGTAAGAGGCTCTAACAGTTCTGCAGAGTAACCTGTTGCACAAGTTTTGTTTGTTTTAAGATGTGAAAAATGAAAGAAGAAAGGAACTGATATAATTTAGTAGGTTGGACAGCAGTGCTCTATGTTTTCATTTATATTTGAGAGAACGACCTCATGTGCAGTTAAAACAACAAGTGGGCACTGTTTTTCAATAAAAGATTTGGACACTGAAGGTGTATGCTGTCAGTTATAGAAAAATCAGTATCGGCCAAAATCAGTATCGGCAGGTCAGACTTTTTAAAAATCGGTGATCGGCCAGAAACACACACACACACATATTAAATGTAATATCTAATAATTTCAACAATTTCAATAAATAAACACAGTTTGGTTAAAAAAGAGTTATTTTCAGTTTTTGAGGGCCGGGCCAGTGAAAATACACAAGGGGCCAGTAAAAGTCTAATCTACTGGCCAAGCAGGCCGCTGAGAAAAAATGTTGGAAATGTTGCAACTCTTCAGTACAGTCAAGGCTGATAGTTCAAGTAGCTCCTGCAATCCATGTGAACATGTCAGCGGTGAATGGACACAACAAAATATGGCTCTGTGATCTCGTCCTGTTCGTCTCGTGCCAGACTGACAAACAGGAAATGACATACATTAAAGGATCAATCTAAGGATTTTCTGAATGGATATCGGATCTTTCAAATGAAGATCAATATGAATCGGAAAATCTTTTTTTTTTAAACCAGCCCCTAAGACACACACACAGAAACAGACACGCACAGACCAGTGAGACGATGAAAGTCAATCTGTGAATCCAGTGTGAGTAACCAAACAGTACATTCGAACCGTGGTGAGACACAAACACACTGCGCAGTGATTTCTTTTTTTAATTTCCCTGACAAGTAAAGTGTAGAGCGATGTTGTTCATGTTAGTGTTGTACCAGGACTGGATGTGACTGGAGGTGGTGAGAAACTGTTTCACGGGGGCGGGCAGAGGCTTTTTCGGGGGCACGCTGACATTTGGCTCATCGGAGAGTTAAGGAGGAAAAACTGGAACGTGCACATCCCACACCAAAATAACTCCACTGCCCCTCGTACTGTATGTTACACTGTACACTGCGCCTTTCTTACAGAGGATGTGCACATGACAGGGGAGCTACTGAATGCGCGTCCGACCCACAATGAAGCCATTCATCACGAGGCTCTCGTAGGTTTGCTGGTAGCGGTCGGTGTTCCATACACCGCCACAGAGGGGCTCTTAATTACATCCACATCACGACCACTCCGGGGTTCGCTTATTTCCTTCTGTCCGTAGAAACGCATGCTCTATCTGACTCTCTTCCTCTTTCTGCCTGGCCCTCTCTCTGCTGGTAGAGTCAGCAACAAAGTTTCCATCCCTAATAGAGACACCGGTTCACCAAAGCCAGGGCAGCATCGACCAGAATTCATCTCTGGCCTCAACTCTGGGTCAGCTGATAAACACAGAGCACCCAGAGTAATGCACAAACACTACGAAGAGCTTATTTGGGAGGTATAAGAAGCAGAAATAGCGTTAATATGATCATATATACATTGCTCCAGTACTCTGTGAGCTTTTCTAAAACGAGGGCTGAATTCTGTCTGAGGCTCCACGCACAAAACCTGTCAGATCATCAACCAAGAACAGAGAAGTGATTCGTCTCACACGGGTAACAACTGTACTTAACTCAGTCGTCGATCACCAGTTGTTCTGGAAGTATAGAAGGAGAATGGTTTCGTTCGGTGTATGGTTTGCTTGAGCTGTTACCTGCTGCCACACAACCCAGCTGGCTGAGATTTTTTTTTTTAGCTCCAGCCATTCCACAGTCACAAACAGAGACTTAGAAATCACTTTGTGTGGAGGATCAGCAGGGTGCAGCCAGAAGCCCACACTGCAGCAGCAGCAGCAGTCAGCGGCCACAGCATCCACCCTGCAGCTCTGCTGGTGTTCATGTTTAACCGGTGATCGTGTTCATCTAAGCAATATAAAGCCAGACCGATGTTCTGTTTCACCTACACCACTCCCATTCATTCACTCCCTCGGCTTTTTTAATGACTACGGAAATTCGACCACATTACCTGGCCACGGCCACAGCGCGGGCTTTCTTAATTGTGAGCCTCAAAAACAAATGATTATCCTGCAGAGCAAAACTCAGGTGTTGTGAAGAACACACACGAGCACAGCTGACTTAAAAGAAAGCCTCAGCACACACACTGTTCATGACTGAACATGGTCACTGATCACTCCCAAACATCCACACAGTAGTTGTGTGGCCTTGCTGAGTAAGGACTGCACACGATGCAAAAATACAAAGATTTTTGCTGGAGCTTCGTACCAGTAAAACATGTTCTTATATCTGGAGAACATGATTTATAAGCCAGACCAACACTTCTGGTGCCAACACTAACAAATAATGCATTTTGACTTTGATTTGGATTTGGATATTCCACTGGCCCTTATTATGATTCAGATCATTTGGATCAATCGTGCAGCTTGTGCGTTTACATCCACATTACCTTATCCTCGGGTAATTTCTTGTTTAATTTGTCACAAATTCATTTAAACAGGAGGAAGTGTTGGATGCTCCCTTTGATGAGCAGGGGGTCGGTCATCTGAGAATAGAAACTCAGCATGGAAACAGTAATCATTCATCACTCACCATCATCTTTTATCATTTTCTGTAGTTACTGCGATGAAAATGTTATTTCTTTCAAGAAATAACAACACTATCTGTAATCAGCATGTAGGATGACGTGTCTAAACTTTGCAGGTGTCTGGCCAACATGACGGACACACGCGCTGGGTGAAGGTGTGTGCGTGGAGCGCCTGCGGTTGATTAATTACGGACCTGCTGTGCATGTTATTTCTTTTCTGTCAGACTGAGTGAAGGTTTAGTGGAAGCTGCTTCCATTGGAGCAGTGTTGGTCAACCACCTGTTGACAGAGACTTTCATTGCCCTGCATGCGCTTAGCATCTGAGGGGAAAAAAAAATAAGAGTCCATTGTCCAACCATGCCTATTCTGAGAGTGACTGTGTTTTTCATGTTAAATAGATTGTGTAATGAAATACTGCTTGTTTTTTTTGCACTCTCCTGACAATTCGGTCTGACAATTATTCTGTATTTGTTTAGAAATGATGTTGATATGATAAAATCATGCTCCACATTATGGTCAACGTCATGGAAACAGCATCATTAAAGTGAGCAACATCAGCATCATCCATCCAGCAGCAGCAGCAGCAGCTGTGGCTCAGCTTGTTATGGTTACAGACACAACTGATCATCCTGTGTCCCATGTCATCAAAACCATGTTTTATAATCAGTGCTAATTGAGACTGTGGCACTAGACTATAAACGCGCGTGCTTTTGTTGCTTTGTCATATGTATTGAAAAAACACCATTTCCACAGACGTGCCTCTGTGATTGTAACACCTGGCGTTTGATCCAATCAGCTAAAGCGTAAACAAAGATCACAAGTTAACGTGATCACCAGTTAAACCGGCAGCTCACTGACACAGCTCCGTAAGGTCGGGCACCAAAACACTGCCTTAGATTTGTCACTCCAGCGGTGGTAACACACTCGTCGCACCGAGCTGCCGTTGCACGAGGAAAAGCAGACCCGAAAAGCTTGATTAAAGACACGGGGGAAACTTTATTCCTCCACAGCCAGCAGCCCGCCGTGGGCTGCGGCTAGCATGCTAACAGCTAGCGGTAAAGCAACAATGTCCCCCCAGACCGTCGCTAACATTAGCACAGCTCGCGCCAGCTCTCACAGACTCGGGGTTGTTCCGCGCCATGTACCCGTACCTGAGGACAGGTACCTGCGGCCTGAGCCAGCCGTATCCCCGTCGTCCTCTCCTCCGCCCGCGGCGCTGGCACATCCATGATGCCTCGGTGCAGACAGACGCCAGTCCTCTAACCACTGGGATAACGCTACAGCTAGCTGCTGGCGCTACCACCGTTACTCCCGGGAGCAGCGTCGGCTCCGACACGTTCATGTGGCGTGTGTCAGTGATTTTACACTCACCGGTGTTGGTTTTCGGCGGGCAGCGGTCCGGCCGGAGCGAGGGAACACAACAAGTCTCAGTGTTTGGAGTTAAAAGTCAACTTCAGCGCGTCGCCGCTCACTCCGCCATCTTGGTTCTGCTGGAAAACCTGGACTCAACCAAGTCTGACATACCGAGGGGGGTGGGTGAGGGGTTTAACATGTAACCCAGAGCACGGCCGGCCCCCTGAGTTTGTTTTCACAGATCACAGTCCAGCGGTGGACAGACAGTCCTCTGCTGCTCATGTCATGACACATCAAGGACGACCAGAGATAGGAGAGATAGAGATACAGAGTAGAGTACTCTCTCTCTCTCTCTCTCTCTCTCTCTCTCTCTCTCTCTCTCTGTGTGTGTGTGTGTGTGTGTGTGTGTGTGTGTGTGTGTGTGTGTGTGTGTGTGTGAGAGAGAGAGAGAGAGAGAGAGAGAGAGAGAGAGAGAGAGAGAGATTTGACAGATGTTCAGTGCAAGGCAAAGTGTTGTTCATTAGGTTTCAGTGAGTGTATGAGCACAGGTGACAGTGCTACCTGTGTGTGCAGGTGTGTTGATGAATCTGCTTATCACTGACACAGCTGCTCTGATAGATCATGAAAGTGCTTGTGCTTTAAGTTTTGATTTACATATTTAATCTAATGTCCCTTCAATTTTCTCTTAGTTTTGCTTTGGTGTTATTGTAAAGCCATCATAAAAAGACCTCTAAAAATGATAGTATTATTATTATTAGTTTCAGAAGCACTAAAATAAGACTACTCTTTATATTTGAAGGGTTTATTTATAGTTATTGTAATGGCCACTAAGTAAATGTTAGCTCAATAACTAGTTTTTTTTTATTAGCTTTTAAACAGTTAATCATTTGTAGGCTTTTATAACACACTGGATAAGTTTCTCACTGATAAATTCTGGTGTGTCTCACTTTACAATGAGGCTCTTTTACCAGCTAAAAAAAAGTAACATAGCCTATTTATAAGATTATGCAGTGATCTTGATTTTGCCTGCAACTATGTATAAAAACTGTGGTCCAATTTGTTTAGACTTCTTTTTGATTTATCAAGGGTACAAGCAAATGAATAACCTCATTAGAAAAAAGATACAGCTAAATCTTTCTATGCTAGACACCAGTAACATCAGACTGACACTGAAGTGTGTTTGGGATGAGAAAGGAGGGCAGCCAAGCATTAAATGACGTGTTAAGGATTACTGGGCCCACTGGGCACTTTGTGGTGGTGTGTCTCTTTCAGTCTGGGGTCATACAGGAAGGGTGGGGGCCCTTTTAACTGTTTGTGTCCCCTCAGGCATCATCAGTGCCCGAAGAAACAACAAAAACCAAATTAGGACCCAGCCCTCTAAACCTGTTGCTGCTGCTCTGCAATTGCCCTATAAGTGCATAAATAAGTGAAGTAACAGACGTGATTACAGACACGCCGCTGTGATTTCAGAGGAACAATGGAACATTGTGAAACAATGCTGAGCTGCAATCATAACCACAGACAAGTCAACCCACCAAAACCTGAGTATAATGTGTTAGTGGAAAGTGTTACAATGTAATTTACCTGTAAATCCTTTTTAACCAGAATGTCATCTTGAAATAAACTTATTCACCTTTTCAAGAACACTCACTCATCCGCTTGAACTTGGAGACGATAAAAAATTTGATTTACAACCCAAATTGTGACAAATGTAAACTCATGCTCCACTTATGTCAGAGCTCTCAGCCACACAGCTTTCTGTCTTCATCAGCAAGCTCAGGCTCAAGTCTCACCTGAATATAAAAAATGATGTGGGAGCAGATGAAACATATATTTTTTTAAAATCTTAATCTGTGACCGTATCAAACACACATACTTTCATTGATTTCACAGATGCTATATTTTTATTAGATACTTTGTTTGATACATCTGTACAATCTCCAAATATGTTAGTGACAAACTATTTGTTATTTTTTAAAACTATTTCTATATTATTCATATTTTCAAAGTGATCGTTGTTATAATGATGAACTCTGACATACTGTCTTTACTGTATCTGTTTTTTCTCCTTTGTGTCAAGTTAAGTTAATGTTTTATTAATGCAGAGTCAAATCATAAAGGAAGTTATCTTATGGTACTTCATCATTTAGAGCGGGTCCAGATCATGTCAGAGTGAAATAATGATGATCAGGATGATAATGATTGTAGCATGTGTTGAGCATAACATCTGTGATCTGACACACCGATACAACATACTTGAAAAAGCTGGCAGGTCAAAAACTCTGCTTTCTGTATGTTACTGGATATACTGTATGTGTAAACAAGAGGTTTTTCTATCTGTTCATTTTGATACCAACAAAATATTATTAATCATAATCCACTTTTCATTGGCTTCAGTTCCATGTGTGGCCCTCTGAGTGGGACGTCCTCACCTCTGCTCCGTCACACACTCTTTGGAGTTCAAATGAAGACGTCCATGTGTGTGTAGGTGAGTTTTAAAGACGTGGCTGTTCACCAGGAGGGGATGTGGGATCTATTCTCTTTGAAGGCTGACCAGTCTGGATATTTCATGATGTTGCAGCATCATGTCACCTCCCCCCCAACCACCACCACCACCATCACCACACACACACACACAGAGGAGAACGTCCATTTCCTGGGCAGCGTTGTCACACAGGACCTGAAGAAAGCTGTGGACGTTCTTCCTGCAGCAGTGATGGATGATGAACAGAGTCCATCAGCAGCAGCTGGTGCTACACTGCAGCCACAGACAAGGACGAGCACAAGCTGCATCTCATCATTCACTCTGCCAAGGTGACTGGCTGGAATCTGCACTCCCCCCAGAACCCGTTCACCTCCAGGACCCTGAGGCACACATTCCCTCAGTCATTTTGCATAGTATAGATATATATTCATCATATTAAGTTGCTGCACTTGCTTGTTTTATCTTTATTGTTATACACCAAAGCTAATTTGGGGTCGTGGGTGGATTTTTCAATGCAATAAAGAAAATGACTGACCTTTCTGTTTCTGTCATGTTTACAGCTGCTCCTCAGACAGTCAGATATCAGCTGCACATCAGTGACTGTGCTGAGGTCACACCTCTGTCATGGACTGCAGCTGCACCGGTGTCTTCAGTCTAGGTCGTGTTAACTAGGTCAGATGATTTGTACACTGATATTTTGAGCGAGGCTGCTGATGCTCTGGAGTTCTGATCAAGTGAAGTCAAAGTGTCTCGGTGTGATGTGGCTCATTGTGTCTGCAGACAGAGCCCAGTGTGCTGAGGCAGCAGAGCCTGTAAGTCCCGGATCTGTCTGCTGCAGCTGTCTGAGGTGAATAAATCTTCAATCACGTCGGTTTCCGAGGTGACCGCTGATGTGAAGCGACCTCCGCTCAAACTGTGCAGTCCCGGTGGAGTCATTAACAAGAATTGATATGTAAAACAAGAAAATAAATAAGTAATGAAATGTAAAAGAGTTTAAAACATGTTTCTACTTTCTGCTGCTCACACTAAAAATACTCCAGCGCTGTCAAAGCTGCATCAACTGCTCAGCCTGGGCAGAAGAGCCCGCCCACACCCAGACGACTGACAGCTCAGCTCTACGAGCAAGAGCAAGAGCAACACATACACACATGCGCCATACAAACAGTCTCCTGCTCACATAGAGCTGTCAGATTGTCGCAGGAGTCGTGAGGTTGCTCAGCGTGTCACCACCTGCTCATTTGACTCATTTGTATACAGTGTGTCCACACACACAGCTGAGCCCGGGGCCACGGTGACGTGTCATGTATTGATAATGCAGAGCAGGCTCAGGCTTTTTCCAACATGGAGGCCACTGCTCTGCCTTCACTGGATCTTGTTATTCAGATATATTAAGCTGCCCTACACCCTGCTTTGATTTCCGCTTATTTATTTGATTTCTTATCTGTTTATTTACTTCTTTTCAGTATTTTATCATTTCATCTTTACTGCATTGTGGTCATTGTCCCTCTGATGACAGTCAGAGCTGGAGGCAGATAGTTTTCAGGTTGTCTATCTGTCCATCCATGAAATCTCAGTGCCACCTTGATGGAACTACTTGAGGCACAAACATTCATTTGGATTCAAGCATGAACTGGTTAGATTTTAGTGACTAAAGGTCAAAGGTCAACTTCAGTATGACCTCTTCAAACTCTTTCTAGCCATAACGCAAGACTTCAAACAGCACCCATGATAAGGTTTCACATAAACAGAGATGTGACTCGAGTGTGTGAGGAAGATGACCATGAGGAGGGGGGCTATACTGTAACTGCCTTTCAGTCAGTCATTATCTTCTCATCATTGTTCTGTTTTTCTCTATTTCTGATGCTGTTGTCTCATTTTTAATCCTTGTGTGTGTGTATGTGCGTGTGTGTGGTTGTGTGAGACAATCCACTGAACATCCAAAGTGTGAATCTGAATAAACATTATATCATTATTGATATTTATTCAGGGCAGAGAGACAGGCCTGTTGGGCCTATTAACTATACAAATTATTATGCTGCATTATTAATAAACTTTTTGCTTATTTGTTTATTCTCTCATCTTTATGTAATATCAGGGGAATCTGCTTCCACATCATCAGCAGCAAAGAATGTGAACTTGATCTGTGCTGACTGGGGATGTGGGCTGGAAGCCTACAAAGGCAAACGGAAAATGAGCGACTCCCGGGCTCCAGTCAGGCACAGCTGCTTTCTGACTCCTCTCCCACTGTAACTGCATCTGACACCGGCCTGGACGTGGCTGCTCTCGTGTTTCCCTCTGATCGCAGGAGGAACAGAAGTCAGCTAGAGTCAACATGTTGTTTTATTGAGATACCGGGGTCATTATCCTGTGATGCAGTCGCTTGTTTGAGAGATAAGGAAAGATGGAATAGAATAGGATAGAATAGAATGGACAGGCTGTTGAATCAAAGTGCACTACTGGCTCCTCGTGAGCATTCGACTGCATCTAATGGTCTTCATCAGACGACGGAAACACCTGAGTTATAATCACAACTGAGCTCACCAGGTGATTTTCTAGTTACTGTCACTAATGAACATTATATTAATGAACTGAAACTGACTCACTCACCACTGACCTTTAAATTCAGACAATGTCTGTGTTACATTTAAAACAGTTATTTTTCACCCCTGACATTTTACACACCTGTGTGAGAGGCATAACTGCTGAAGCTGAGAGGACGTACTACTGAATATATTTTCATCTTCTTTTCTCCAGATAACATGATCATTAGGTAGCATTCTCCAGATAAGTGGCTAATTAATCTCATTATCCTAATAACGAGATTGTTGTTCCAGGCTAACTATATCAATAATGATGGGTCATGTAATCATAACTAGAATTAGGCTAATTATGATGAGATTGGTAAGAAATAATTATCTCTCAATTACAGATAACAGAGCTGTTTTCTGAGAGAACAGGATAAAAAAAAACAACATATTTGTGTGTGACCTTTCTCAGCTTCCGTATCCATGAAAGCTGAAGGTGATGTTTTTGATTTCTTTCAGTTCATCTCAACAATTCATGTCCTGACAAGGGGATCATTATTGTGATGCTATCATTATCCCAGCACTGTAGCACTGTTGTGTATATTAAGCAAACCTGGGTGTGAAAGTCAGGGACGTGAACCAGGCCATAGACAGGATCAGATCAGGCCTTATCTAGATCCTTCAGGCCTGGAGGTCAGGTCCCTCACCTCCGGATCACTGCTTCACCTCCATGTGGCTGCTGTTGCCTGTCGCTACATGATGCTGAAATTCTACAGGATCAAATGTATGAGGAGCTGCATACAAAGAAATGATTGCAAAATATAAAAAACATTGTTGTTCTTCATAACTGTGTCAGGTGGATGATTAGAAACCTGTTTATTCATGTGAGGTATGATGCAGACAGCTCTACAGGGTGAAGAGTGTGGAACATCAGAACATCTGAGGTGTGTGTGATGTCTGGTCTTCACCGGCTGGTGATGTGATAAATGAGTCTGCTCTGCCCCCTGGTGGTCACAGCTGGTACACACACACACACACACACACACACACACACACACACACACACACACACACACATCTA
>OMNW01007995.1:0-19884 GCA_900303245.1 Selene dorsalis
AAAAAAAAAAAAAAAAAAAAAAAAAAAAAAAAAAAGCACTCCGTGTGCAAAGGTGTTACAAATCCTGACTTGGTGTACTGCAAAAACAAACACAACGCTGTGCAACTGTCTTCACTTGGAGCATTTTTTTGTTTTTTGCATTTCAAAGTTGTACTTTGAAGTTGCAGTATTTCCAGAATCTGGGATCTGCATCTGTCATTAGAAATCTAAATACATTTGCACCCTGATGAAATCACTTTTTTTTTTCTCCAGAGCAGCTGAAACGTCTCTGTGTCCCTGTGTCTGTGCCCTGCCCGGACAAGACTGGAATCGAGAGGCTGAAAATTGTACTTTATAAGGACGGTAAAGAGATTTTCCCGGTTAGCTGCGACGAAGGAAATGGCACAGACAATTGTCCTGCGCCACGCAGCAAGGGCTGGGTGAAATACGTGGACAAAGACAATATGTTCATCATCACTGCAGTGACTAACACCAGCTATAAAAATTACTACTCCTGTGAAATCATAAGGCTATATCCTCCTCCCTTAACAACCTTAACAAATGATTTCAAGATCGAGACACCTGTAGAAGGTAAATATTCCTAAATTGCACACATATGGAAGTCTGTGTGCACACAGCAAAGTCCCTTAGCACCTCATACATAATTATGCTTCTTCCAGGGCACATTTGCAATCAAACCAGCTGTAACCCTTGTGACATCCATCCAAGCCATGGATTTGTCTGGATCTGGATTGTGGTGGTGGTTTTTCTCATCATCTACAGCATAACTGTCACCATCATCGCTTTGGCCAACTGGGTGAGATATTCCTCATGTTCCTAATGTAAACTAAAGGCACTTAAAACACAAAGTACTACACAGGCATACCCTAATGTTGCTGCTCGTGTGTCTCCCAGGTCAAGCTGAGGAAGACGGAGTCCCACAGTGATTACATGAACACCAAACCCAGAGCACCGAGGGAGCGCAGGAAGAAGAAAGGAGTTCAGAACCCTGTGCCACGATACTTCTGACTTCTCGTGCTTCGTCTGGCCGTTTGCACAGTCGTACCCACTAACTCTGACATCACGCCTGTGCAGGAGCTCACTGCAGGGGGTTATTGTAAGCGAGGATTTGTGAGAATTCGTTGAAAGTTTATGTAGTTATTGTTTTTGTCTACACAGCAAAAGTAGCAGTTTCTTCCACCGTTGTGGTTGTATTAAACAATAAAAAAAAAAAAACCTGACTGCTTTGGTTTTGCTTGCTTCCTGTTTCACTCCCTTACAATCTCTACATGCCTTACACACATACACACACCTCTACATAGAGCCCCTATCACTGTGGTTGAAAGGTGGTGTAAGAATGAGGGGATTTTTTACCACAACTGGTTCACTCAGCTGATAAATTTTTGTGGTTCAGAGGTCACTACTAAAACACACACACACAAAAACAAGCTGAAACCATGGTGTAAAAAAAGAATGCTATTACATCATGCTTCATTTTCCACTTTGCAGGCTGGTAATTTCTGCAAACATGTTGCTGAGGTTGACGAGAACGAGATACAAGACAAGGAGAGGCACAGACACGTCAAACAATAACAACCTGCACCGCTTCCTGTCTTCCTGTCTCTCTTCTACTGTTTTTCCCTCCTCGTTCTCTCTGCAGATGTGTGGCTGCTGCTTCAAAGGGACTCCACCTTTACCTTGCTCACCTTGCACTTTCTGTGCAGCTACTGCAGAGTGCACTCCGTTTTTTATTGCTTTCATTGAGATGCACGGTTTTACTCATCTACTACCACAGGCATCAGCAGGATTAACATATTGTTTCTGTTAGCTTTCTCAAGGCCGTTTTAGGGCAGATGATTAGAAACAGGCGTCTTTTATCATAAAAGAAGCTATTCCTTCCCCCACAGTCACTCTTCCAGTGAAGAGTGACTCTTTTACTGGGGAAACAATTTCACACGTAAACAAAAACTCATTTTCTTCTATAATTGCATTGAAGACAGCAAAGTTGCCGCATTTTTTTTTTATCTTGCAAAAACACTTAATTCAACTGGCATCAAGCTGTTTTTGCTATTGTTAGTTTAAAAAATTCTACAATAAGAAAGTCCTCATCATAAATAAGAGACTAAGAAGCAAAACATAAAAAAATACCCCAAACGAATTTCCACAGATGTGGATATCAGCTGGTTTTTAAGTTCAATTTTCCAAGAAACACACTGATTTTATTCACTTAATTAGATTTATTTGATCACTCATTACTATTAGTATTAATTTTTTTTTTTTTACAAAGCAATAAAATGTGTGTTCATTGTGATTAACACGACACTTGTCTTCAAGGCTGCAGCTGATGCGTTTCAGATTGTGTGTCTGATGTGTGTTGTTCTGGAAAGATCTGTCCCCTGAGAAGCTCTGTCCTCTTTTCCTCAGAGACAGACTGCAGCTCCCGCTCCATCACCTAAAGACGAGGATCAGGACCACGTTAGTCTCACTCTCACTGAGATGATTATTGAGTAAGCATTTAAAAAAAGAAAGACATAAAAAGGAGTAAACTTTTCTCTCGCTATGTTTAGAAATACAGCACATATGTGCATGGTTCACTCCAAATGATATTTTTGACACTAAAATGCTAACACTCATGTCTGAAAGGAACATGTGGCTGAGGGAAGGTCTGTGGTTACACAGCTGTATTTGACTTCCTACCAGATGTGAAGATTTTACATTAGCAAACGGCGTCAGCAATTACTGGATCTTTCCATCAAGTCTTACCAGGACAGGGCGATATCCCAACATCTTCAGATGGCGAATCTTGACTGCTAAGGGTCCGCGGGGGTTGGATGTACCGTAGCAGAAACCAGAGAGCGGAGGGCAAATTATGGCAGTTCTATGAGACAAAGAAAAAGCATTTTTACAGTTTGAAAAAAGGTCAAAATTTGAATTCAGGTACCAGCATAACAGCACGAAAGTGTTTTGGTTAGATCATAGGAGGCCAAGAAATGAAATTGAAAAACGTCTTCGTTTCCACTGAGACACTTCTCTGTTCAGAGCCTTCTTTGACCTCTTTACTTTACTACACATCTCTACTCAGACCTTTTGTATTTTCATTCGATCATGGTCTGTTACTGTTTTCTATTTAAATTCATCTTCAAAAATAAGTTCAGATGTTTCTGCATCCTGACAGAAGATCATAACAATTCAAACACAATACAAACACAAATCACACACTGTTCACATGACCTTTCATTCAGTACATCACATATGAAAGTTTTGGGGTTTTAGCAACAGGCTCAGTCGAAATCATTTTCTTAAACATTGGCTGACAGATCTAACACAGTCCAAATACAACAAAAATCTACATGCAACTGTGTGTGACTTTTGTCTTGTTTATCTGGTTTATGCAAACTCTGGTTTATGTTTAATAACGTACATTTTCTTTCTCAAAAGACTACTTGAGACACTTCCTGTGCAGAGTTTGGCAAAAAATATGTAAAAATAAAACAACACAATGAAGACGGCTTCTACATAAACATTAAAATGGGAACAGTCAATGAAGATTTATATCTATAACTGTTTCACAGGTTGCTGATGGACTTTTAAAATCTAGATTCTCACTATAGTAAAGTTCTTTTTTAACATTGAATTTCTTAAGTTGTTTAAAGTTGCTCAAAATGGCAGCAAATGTGAATTACAAGCAGCCCTGCTGTCAGAGCACCATTTCATGTCCGTAATGAGCTCATTATATAACTGCCTTGGTTTGAAATCTTGCCACACTATCTGCGCTTTGTTTCATGTCCACTTTTGGGATCAGATATTTGATATTTCTGATCACAGCATGTGTCACTGACCAACGTTGCCAGAACAAAACCCCCGTAACATCCGCTCCACCTGCTGTCACAGCAATTGGACGTCACCAAACATGACATGAGCACATTTAATTACGTGTGGAAAAAAAAAAAAAAGTTCAAAATGCCACTGCAGATTTTCTGAAAAATTGAGTCTGATGCTGTCGACAGAAAGACTGATGCCAGTGTCTTACCGTTGACTGCTCTCTGCTGGTGACATCACTCCTCCTTCACAGCTGCTCGCTTCAGTAACGGAGGTTTGCTTTGGCAGAGCTTTGGTTATCACACCATCTGAGAGGCAACACACAAAACTGCTTACTTGCATCACAGTTTCACAACTAGATGAAATTCTCACGCAATTTAGTTAAGCAAAAAAGATGCATAGATTAAATAACAGACAGCGCATCTCATCAAAGCTACTGCGCTACTTTAAGATAAAGAAAATAAGAGCCACAAAGCTGAAAATGTACTAATCATATCATAAATGTTTTCTTTACCTACAAGGTAGAAGTTCTCCACTATCACCATTTCCTGTAGCACTGCGTCTGCCTGCTCTTTCACCACACTCTGCAGGCTCTCCGAGAGCCACTGGTTGGCTGATGGAGTGTAGGGTGTGCTGTCCCCCAGGACAGATGTGGGGACAGTCAGAGGACGAGGGAGGGGAGGACAGTCAAGACGGAGACAGAGGTCCACTGCCTGAAACATCCTCTCCTGTTGCAGGAGAAACTTTGGCGCTGAGGAGAAACAGAAGAAATTGAGTTTCAAAAGTCAAAGTCAAAGTGTGAAGAAAATGAAGAATGAAGACTGAACTGTGTGTGTGTGAGTTTAGTGTCTTACGTGTACTGTTAAACAGCTCGATTGTACTACTCTGCAGTAGTTGCTCCAGTGGTGCAGAGGGGAAGTGGCCCAATAGACACAGATAGAAGACGGACTTTAAAAGGTTAAATCCAGGCATCTTTAGCAGATAAGAGTCCAGAACCTGGCTGAGACTATCCAGGAACCTGGAGGAGCAAGACAAAACCAACACAGACATCAAACCTTGATTAAAAAAAAAAAGTCACAAAAGCAACTTAAAAAAAGTGACAAATTGACCTACTGTTGTCTGTGGTGTTGCAGATCGTAGTTAAGGGAAGAGTACACCTTCAGGATGCAAAGGATGTCTTTAAGTGTCAGGGCATCTGGGTTGGCGATCACCTTCTTGGCATATGCCTCCATTAAAGACTCAGGACAGAAGAGGAGGCTCTCAAACACAGACAGGAAGAGGAGCACCTGGACAGACAGAAGCGAAGTCCAAGAAGGTAAAAAACAACAAAGACGCAAAACATCTAAAGTCTTACAAATATATTAAGGAATAAGGTTCGAAGGCAGTTGTCTGCCGCAGCACCTGTTTGTTGGTCCATATGTCGACCATGGAGCTGACATAGTCTGAAACACCAGTGAGCAGCTCTAAGTCCCTGTAGTGCAGCTCCCTACATGAGTGCAGCACTGAAAACAATCTGCTCCAGGGGACTGCATCAAGGTTTTCTAGCAGAGAGGAAAGATGTGAAAAATTTTAAAATAACAAGTTCATAACATTCATATATGCCATTTCTGTTCATTTTAAATGATTTAACTTTTTTTTCCTATGTGGAAAATAACTTACCTATGATCTTCTTACTACAGACATCCAGCAGTGGTTTGGAGTGGAATCCCATTTTGGCCATTGTGGAGATCATGTGCTGGGTGTTGGGAAGGCTGAACTGGTCTGCCATTGATAAAGCCTTACTCTGGAGAATGGAGAATACATATACGAAACATTAATTGTCAAAGTGGAACTGATTCAAGTACAGGCTAAAAGGCATAAAGGTAAATATGGTCAAAAACAAGACCTCTAGTTTCCGTTGGAGGCTCAGTGGGGCATCTTTTCCCAGCATACGCATCATAGTCTGGAGAGACATAACTCTCTTGATCCCTGGAAGTTGGGTCTCAACTACCAGCCTACAACATGGAAATAATATGAAATGTTATTGAATCTGAAAAAGAAGCATTTAGAATTAGATTTAGATCTCTGAGGTGCTTACATCCTTGTCTGAGTGATGTGAATTATGAGACAAGCTGTACCTCATGCCCTTCTTAAGTGCATTAACATTGGGGCTGGCCTCCATGTGTTCCAGGCAGGAGGCCAGGATGGACAAGCTCTTCTCATCAAATTCATTCAGTTTCTCCTGTTAGTGGAAAATAACACATATGGATGGAAAATACATAAATATTGCCACTGCGAAAAAAATCGGTGCTTGCTGACTGACGATATTCGACGGCCTACCTGGCAAGTCCGGAGAAAAGTCTGGATCACACGGCTACGTTGAGGGACACCAAGATTGACCATGCTCAGGAGAGAGTGAACCATGTCTTTACTGTGCATGTGATTCACACTCTTCATGGCCAATTGGAGGAGCTTGTTGAATCCAGGGTGCTCAAACATCAGCTGCAGCTCGTGGTACCGCTGCTCATCCGTCATCTTCTTCATGGTGAACCACATGTGGGTCAGGCAGTTGCTGATCTGTCGAATTGTGGGTGCGTATTGACAGGTGAGGTCCAACACATCTGATGGAGAACTGCAGCGCTGCAGTTTGTCCATGAAAGTGGACCCTCTCCACGTCTGTCCTTGGGGAGTCACAGCAGGTAGCGATGGAAAGAGCACCTCCTCCAAATCCTCAGCGTGGGTACTACCTTGTGAGCAAAACCTCACTGAACTAACAAGACTCCTGGCCTGGCATGGCTGATTTTGCTTCGTGCCCCAAATGTGTGCCAAGTGAAAGGGGAAATGTGTGTCTTTGACTGATGCTGTCACCAGGAATCTGTGTTGCCTCCATGCAGACGTGCGGCTGCAGAAGCGCAGGGCCCATCTCATGACCTCTTCTGTCACCCACACCGACATCGTTCAGAGTGTCGTTTTTTATTTCAGCAGTGTCCCTGTTGGAGCAAGCAGCTTGTTATTTATCTATTAAAGCCATCAATTTTTTTGTGCATTTCGAGTCAAATGACTGCAACTATTGCTCAGTTTCTGTTTCCACATTCTCTGCCGCACACACATTATGTAAAACGTTAGCACATATAAGATACTTTTTAAGTTCAGCAGGACTGTTGCTAAATTGTCAACAAGGTCAGTAGACTGCCTGCCCAGCTAGCTTCTTTAGCTCAGGTTAGCTAAGTGAGGCCGCCTACCTTATGGCTCTGACATACAGGCAGGTGTCCCAAAGACCCACATGGCGCTTGCAGCACAGGTAACATTTAAAATAAACAGGATTTAGTGATGAAAAATGGAGCTACATCACAGTAAACACAGTCGTGTCCGGTGACTTCCGGCTCTCACAACACGCTTCACCGTGCTATGTGCGCTGCTATATTTATTCCCCCTGACAACGTAGCACGCCAGGCACTGACGAACAACTAGTGGAAAAAATATCATTAATAATTGTTTTGCAAAGGTAAAATATCTAGCAAAACTATGTATCTTGGTTGTTAATAAAATCTATTGATATTAAAGGCAACATTTGACTGTTTTCATAATGCAGTTTTTATGTTTTTGTGTATTTGAGCCGGACTCAAATAAGCGCAACACCTACAGTTTCCTAGCAACCGACGCTACCAGCAGAGAATGGCAAAGTTTGTGCTTGCTGGTAACGTTTGACCTCAGCTTTGTGTTTTAACTATTTAACTGTGTATAAAATAATACTCACATTTCTGATTTCTACACGTTCAACATCTACAGGTAAAACAGACTGTCCATATTTTGCCAAAGCGGAACTTTTAGCAGATGCTCTCGAACGATCTCTGCCAAACTTCAGGGTCCATAAGATCTCCATCCTCCCAGAAGACTGGAAGGTGATGTTTCTTAATTATAAACAATGAATATGTACCTCGTGATACTTATTTATTGCATCGGTGTGACATTTGAACAGGAATGGTTGGAAGCCACCTGCAAAAGAAATGGCTGGAGACATGAGATGTCCCCTTTGGTTTGGAGGGAGCTGGTGGACCAAGGGGGCAAAGGGATGCTCTTAGGGGGCTTCAGTGACTTCATGGAGCATTGTCAGGTAAGCGTGGATTAGATTTTCTTAATTGATATCGCATTCAAGTTCATACTTCTGGTTTATTTAATCCCTGGTTGTGCAGGACTACTACAACATCACATCAGACATGCCATCAGATGTAATGCTGAGTGTTGCAGCAGAAAATCTCGAGACCAAGAGGAAGTTTATGGTGGAAGAACAGCACCGTGTCAGTCTCATCAAACCACTTCACATATGGGTCAGCAGGTGGGTTAGTCTGAAAAACTCAAAATCAATGAAAAAGAAATCAGACATTAGTGGAAAGCTGACAGATGGTGTGTACATTTTCCCACAGTGCTCTCAGCCCTACCTGCCACTTCTTAATCCCCAGTCTGCTTTCTGCTGAAGTGTTCCCCCACGTTGCTCTAATCAGCCTCCATCTACTTGACCTGGAGGGTGATAAGTATGGATTGCAGGGGCTGAGGATGGGGACAGAGGACCTGGGACTCCCTCTGCTCCATCAGGTAGAAGCTGTTTTTTAAAACCTTACATTTTTAAAATCATATGAGAAGGAAAATAAAACCACCTATTTATTCACAGGTGACTATTCACACAGGTCTGGAGGAGGCCTTTCGAGAAGCGGATGTCATTGTCCTGCTGGATGAGTGGGAATCTGTTGACAGTGATGAAGAAGAGAAGAAGAGGAGGATAGTGAAGGAAGTCTCAGACCGCTACAGGGAGTATGGGAAACTGATTGACACAGGGGCCAAGAAGGAGGTGAAGGTGATTGTGTCTGGTGACTCGTTTGTGAACCTGAGATGTTCACTTCTTGTGGACAATGCCCAGTCAATTAACAGCAGCCAGTTTGTCACCATGGCAACTCAACTGGAGAATGAAGCAAGGACCATTATCACAAAGAAGCTGGGTGTTACGGCATTAGGTAGCCTCTGTAAATCATACCTCCATTGCACTTTTGCACCTTTCATGCAAGACTAATACTTTCTCTCTCTCTTCCTCTGCTGCAGATGTCACAGATGTCATTGTGTGGGGAAACATCAGTGGAAGTTTCTATGTTGACATGCAGAGGGCAAAGGTTTTCAACTATGATGGGGCAATCAAAGGGCCAGCTTTCTTTTCCCAGTCGCTCCTGGATGTTTTCCATGACAGGTTTGTTAAAATAACAAAAAGCTTCTAAAATAACTTGTAAGACTTAATATGCAACAGTGCTTGAGCTGAACAGAGACTGGTGGTGGTGATATCTCCTGCTATACACTTTACTGTACTGGTCAACTCCACCTAACTTGCCCTAGCAGGCTGAACAAACAGAACATGATAAGGTCTGGCACACTTGTATGATCAAATTACAAAACTAAACCATACCCAGCTGCAACTCCAGTCCCTGCCAGTGTCAACTGCACAATATCTTCTGGCTCAGAAATCTGCCTGCTCTGAAAACAGTCCATGCTTGGGTACACCAGAAAGCCAGTAATCTTCTTTTTCCCTCCAGGAAATGGTTGGAGACAGACTTTCAAGAGCTGGTACGTTGTCAGCGTGCAGCAGTGGCTTCAAAGACCTGCCAAGCAGCTGCTATGTCAGCCGCTAATGGGATCCTCACCATCCTAAAGGCCTGGAATGGCACTTGCAGTCCAGACAAGGTGTTCTCTCTGGGTGTACTATGCCCAGGTAGAAACACAGCAAAGCATACTGTGTAACGAAATCCCCTCAGACTTCAAATCCATACACTCCAGCTCTTGTTATTGAATATTTTCAGGCTACTACAATCTCCCTGATGACATCGTCCTCTCGATGCCAGTCACCTTCACAGAAGGTAAATGGTCTGTGCTCTTGGATGTGACTGTTGGTGATGAGCTGAAGGAGAGACTTCAGCGTTGTGCTAGAGAACTCAGGCAGGTATGTGGAGTTACAAAAACACAGAGACATGTTGTACAACACACATTCTCATAGCTGCAATGTCTTATTAGCTCTTAAACACAGTATTTACAACAAATGCTTCTTAAGTTACTGACACAGCTGTTTTTCTTCTCCAGGAAAAAGAACTCGTGTTATGAACAAAGATGGGTGATAGGACAAAGGTTAGATAACCAAAAGGAAACAATCCAGATAAAGCTTGTTTCAGTTTGTTCTTTTATTCTCTTTAGTTTCACATGTGGAGTTGCAGTTTTGTTTTACCAGTTTAATGCTGACAATAAATCTTTTTTCCCCCCGCATTGTGAAACTCATTCATTGCTGTTATATTTTTAGATGTAAAAGATCAAACTGAGTACTTTATGGAAAAAGGAGAAATTAGAAAATATATTCCTTTTTTTTGTTTTTTTAAAATTGTACAATTCGGTAAGTGCCTTTTTTTAATATAGTTCGAGAAGCCGTATTTTAAGCGTAAAACACACTACAACCATACACAAACTAGTCTGTTAATATCCTCTAAATCTGATGTTATCACCTCCCACCCATTTACCATCAGGTCGTCTTTTACTGATGAGGACACGTCAAAACTGGTCTTCCCCTTGCTGATAATTAAATATCAAACAAACTGAACTCCACGGGCTCTTTTCACCTGAAACATTCAAGTTGACTTTTTTTCCCTCACAAATTGTGCAGTACATTGTCAGTTGACAAGGGGAACTTGAACAGTGTTTTTTTTTTCGTTGGGTTTTTTTTTTTTTTTTTTTTTAACATGCAGAATATACACGTTCCTTTTCAGCGTTTCTACACTATACACAAGGAGGCATTGACTGAAAAAAGGAAAGGTTAGTACAAATACAATGCACTACGACAAGTTGGGAAATGGACACATAGTCTGCTATATTCAATTTGTACAACCCACCCCTGAGATTTGGATGCCGAGTGGTTCACAAAAGCAAAAACAGGCCTCTTCGTATCATCAATTATAGTGCTAGATTTCTTTTTGTCATCTCCCCAGCAGCGGCCAGATACATAGGGAAAAATTAAAGTATTACTTCTCTTCAATAACAGAAAAAAAAGCTCTGCTAAAATGAACATTCTTTTGAAAACTGACCTCAAATATTGATTATGGTAAATACATGCGTGATTCATGGCATGCATGGACTTATCGTGGCACAAAGGAGGTTATTTGGTAAAAATACATATCTCAGTGATGACTATACATGTACAAACAGTCGGGTATAGACGGGCCTATCTAACAAGAAGCCTGTGTTTTTCGATAAAGTCGTAGATCAAGAGTAAGCTCAATTACATGTGGACCGATTACAATATGGATGTATGAAATTAACGTATTCACTCATAAATAAAATTGAGGCGTAAATCACAAAGAGGAAATCCAGGGACAATTCTTTTGTCTTGCCACATCAAAGTCACTTATGTGTATGGGTAAAGATTCACTACTCAACATCCAACAATGTCAAAGATTAAGTTTCCATTCGCAGGCAACAAGTGAAAGACTGAATGCGACCGGGGATGTACGGATAAAGTGAAAGATAGCACTACTGTTTTACTACTGTAAGTCTAACTGGGATAATGCAACTACGTATTCAACCTTGGTGTCCATGGTGCCCTCATTAAAACGCTTCTCATACAATCATTATGGGCAACTGAAGGGATAAACTTTACTTTCAAACTCCCTCTCAGCTCGACGATAAAGTTTCATCAACTGAAAATTAAATTAAATAATTTATAGTATATATTATTAGCAATAGAATCCCAACATTTTCAACTCTTTCATCACCATCTAGTTAAACATCTACTTCTGGACGGAAACAAGGTGCAAGGGCCCAGCTCTAAGCCAAGGTAGAAGACAAAGGCATCATTGTTGTGAGACTGAGCTTGAACACAATGAGATATTTGCTTCCTAAATAATCAAGCAGATCTCAGTGCACGATAAACCATCAAAACCACAGAGCCCTGATATAAAAACACTACGCAGCCCCTGACAATTCTGAAGTCTAACCATTAACCCAAGCTCCGCCCTGAGCCCACTCTCACTTAACATGACACCATCAGATCAGCAGACAGTGGAACACCACAACAACCTCTACTTTAAATGCATTACTCATGATTTCTGCTCTTGTTTATGTATTGAAGGTTACAGACCAAACCTATGTCACAAATGCCACCTGATAGAAGCTGGTGATCCCAGTGATGTGATGGTCCTGGACTAGACACAGCTCAGGTACCGAGGCTCAACAGACCCGTTATATGAGAATATGAAAATAGACTGGACCGAGGAATCTCAACCGTCTGCCACGCTATCAACGACCAACAGCATTAAACTCTTTGATAAATGTTTTATAGCAGTATGTATGGATATAACGTAGGTCTAACATACAAATAAAAACAAAACAGTTGGGAGGTGGGGGCAGGGGGGGGGCAACAGGGAAGCTATGACTGTGGTTGATGTTGAGGAGATGGTGTGTCTGCAGCTCCTCCTGCCACCTGTCTGTCAGAGCTGAGGTCCAGCTCCTCATCCGCCTGCTCCAGTTCACTTTGGTCCAGAAGCTCAAAGTCCTCCTCCTCGGTGGGAACTAGTGTGTCGTCAGGCATCTCCTCGCCGGTGCCGCTTTCCGTCGTAATAGCCTCGTCCAGTTCCTCGTCAGGCCCCGGCGCCGCTACCGTAGTAACTGTAGTGTGAGCAGTGGCGTCGGTGGGTTGGGTGGAGGTCTCCATAGCGCCCGGTGGGGTTTCAGTGGGAAGGAACTCAGCCAGAGAGGGGTCCTCGCTGGCCTCGCTGGAGCGCAGCAGGGCTGACAGAGTGTTCTGCACCACAGTGGAGATGGCCGTGCTAACTATCTCCTCGCTCAGGGCCTCCAAGGACCGCTGTGCACCCTGGGTCACCGCAGCCTCCGTCTCCTCCCTTCTCTGCCTCCCTGCTTCCACCCCTGCGCCTGCCACGGGCAACAAGCCCTCCTCACCCCCTGGTGGTCGTCCATGTCCGTTGAAGTGTGTGTTCACAAAGTGGAGCGGGGAAGCCAGGTGCTGGATGAGGAGGCTGGCGGGGCTCAGCGGCTCTCCCTCTGACTGAGCACCACCCTGAGCTCCGTCAACCTGGCCGGGACCTCGCAGAGGAAAGTGGAGCAGGCTGTGCTCGATGGACGGGAACTCCTCGACTGAGGGGAACTCAGGGAGATCCCGAAGGTAGGATTCCTCTGGGTCGCTGTGTAAACTCTGCTGGTCCAGGTCTGGTGTCAGGTGTAGATGGGACAAAAAAAAACAACACAGCTGAAAAGCTGAACATTTTCCAGCCTGCAGACTGCATCTCTTTGAAAATTGTGGCTTAAATACCACAGAGCAAACCCTGTCCAGCAGTGAGCTTACACCAGCAGAACCTCCGAGAGCTTTTACATCCCTCCTAAGCTTCTGTATCAGTGTGAACCACAGTGTGTCGTCAATGTCCACTTACCTTCAGAGACGTCAGTGAGTTGAGGAGTGGTGGCTCTGGACACTGAGAACCCTCCGCTCTCCAGGATGGACGCCTCCTCGTCTGACAACTCTGAGTCTGTGATGGCCATGGCCAGAGCTGTCGTCTTCACATCCACCTGAGCGATGAAACGAGTTAAACTGCTCATCAACACGAATACATCATCATCTTTCCAAGGTTTTTTTTTACACATTCAGAGTGCATATGACACACAGCGGTTGGCAGCGATGGCACTGTGCTCTGCAGGTCGTAGTTCATTCCACAGACATTGCACAGTGACTGAATGCCAGACAACACCGTGAGTTACTGAATAAACTATGTGCCATCTACAGCTGCACTAATGGAATGTGGTTATACTTGAAAGACACATACGCAGCACTTCAGGGAGTCCGCTGATAAAATACTCTCCTGTGTAAGTCCATCTAGTGGGCTGTGTTTACAGGTGTGTGTCCGTACCGTTGGGGCAAAACAAGACAGCTCCTCCTCGCTCTCACTCTCCGTTTCGGCTCTCGGCTCATCACCCTCCTCCAACTCTTTCTTCACCTCTGTTACACACAAACAAACAAACACATTTAATGACCAAAAGCAATGGTAGATGACAGGAGGACTGGCACAGTCCCAGCACACTGGGAGATACGGGACACTTCCTTGACAGTCAACATGATCCCATTTGCACAGTTATGTAACAGGTGGTGTTAGAATGGCTTAAGTGGGCGTGCACATGTTACATCTGGCTACATCTGTAACCTCGACGTGCCAGAGACGGCAGCACTCACTCCTCTTGTCGTGCTTGCGGGGCTCCGTATCTCCCTTCATGCTGTAGTCCAGTTTCATCAGGATTGGCTCCAAGCCCGTGTACATCCTCTGGATCAGTTCGTGGTACACCACCAGCGGCCACAGCAGCACGCTCAGGACTGAAGAGGTGCACAAAAAAAATGTGATTTGGAAATGAGAATGCAGTCATTTTGATTCATGAGTGAGTCATGAAGACATACAGGACTAAAAACTATTCAAACAAAATCATTACTGTTTAAATACAGACTCAGGGCTCACCTATAATATAGGAGATCATGATTCCTGGTACATAATGTCCAACCATGGCAAGTACAAAGCAGCCACTGCACATCATCACACAGAACTGAGAAACAGAGAAATTTAAAGTGATGAGGCTTCACACCTTAAGGCTGCAAGAGGAGGGTGTGAAAAAGAGGCATCTCTGCAGGTGTGTGGTGCATCTGTGTGTTTGCATAATGATTAAGAGAAATAAGTTCACACAACTGTGACACCTGCAGTTTGTGTCGCACCACAGAATTCAGGAAATTCGGGGAAATGAGAGATAAGACAGATGTGCTTTTCTTCACAGTCTGTACCTTGCCGTGGTTCTGTCGCTTGTACTGCAGCATCTCCTGCAGGTACAGACACCAGGTCAGGTAGCTCTCGGCCAGGTGGTGGCTGAGCTCAGGAATGCTGAGCAGACGCTGCTCACCGCTCATTGTTTCACTGTGTGCCAACGAGAACAACCGCACAAACAAACACAGGAAGAGAGTGACAAAATCATCAGCAGTTGTAAAGAAACAAAAACCTTCAGGCCGCACTTCAATGACTCAGACAGGTAGCGTGAGATTCCACATTAATGTAATGACAGTAGAGGGCGGGAGGTGTGCACAGGTGGAAACAAACACAACAGACAAAACCAGACTTGGCAGCCTTAATTTAGCAATAATGATATAGTGTCTCTAATTAGGGAACGTAATCACAGAATTAAAAGTGTTGGAATTAAACAGCTACATACCTTTGCACAGGGATAGCCTCTGCATGTTGAACTGTTGTAGAAGGACAAAAAGCAAGAGATCATGAGCGAAACGTGCACTGAGGTAGACAAATGGTGATCAGGATCTTTATCAAAAGTTACAAGATTAAGATAGATTTGTGCTTTTATGGCCTTGGCTTAAAAACAAAACAAAACAAAACAAGTGATAAAACCAGAGGACAGTGCTTACTAGTAATGATGGGCAACTTGGGCTTCCATCTCTCCAGCAGCATCAGTCCCAGCAGGGACACGCTCAGCAGGAACAGAGGCCGCAGGGAGGTGGAGGACAGGAGCCTGTGGAGACACAGAAACATCACACCAGTTGGCTCCTGTGCAGCACACTGACATATAAACACAATAACCATACATCCAATGCTGGCAAGCCGAGTTTCCACAACAGATTTCATGAACAACCCACACACAGCACTTCTATGAGTGGGCACAGAACAACATGAGGCAGGGGAAAGTAATAAGCTGTCACTGACAGCTGCTTTACAAGGCCTGGGCCACTCAGCATGACATGAGTGTTTGTCAGGATTAAGCTAAACAAAAGCTAACAGACGCACCTATACTCAAAATAACCACAGTTTCCTATTTCATCTACTCGTGTATGCTTTCCCTGATGTTGTCCAACACATGACGTCGAGTCTGTCGTGTTTACAATTAAGTTTAAACTGTCTTGCAAGCTACGTTAGCATCAGGCTAAAGACATGGGATTAGCTAACTTGTCTTGACATTCACTCCTCGTAATATCCGCGCTAAAGTTAACCAGCTGGTTCATGGTGCACTTCACCGAGCTGACACACAGCTCACAGCCGTGAATAAACACACACTCGACGGTTACCAGAATAATGTGTTGAGTGTCAGGGCGACAGAGATGCTGTACAACGGCCTCTCCCAGACCAGCAGCCTCTGCACCCACAACAGCAGGGGCTCATACTGCGATAGCCAGCCCTGAAGACGCTCTCGCAGGCGGACAAGCTCCGGGTTGCCGTCCCCGCAGGCCTGCTCCGATGTCCCCGGTGGGAAGAGAGCCTCCAGGCCGACCGAAGAGGAGGTAACCGAGGGGCGTCTTCTGGCCTCCTCTCCGCTCGCCATGTTTTCCCCCACTTTGTTATGTTGTTTTGGAGATCACGGGGTGTACGGAAAGATCAGCGTCAAGTCGTACGGACCTTTAAAAATGAAACTTCCGGTCATTGCCTTCAAAATAAAAGGCAACAACTACGTAGCAAACCACCGTCTCGAAACTAATGAGTGGATCAAACTTATTTGATTAATAACAACACATATTTTGGATTAATGTAACATAATCAAAAATATACTTCGGTAAATTCAAATAAAAACAATTATATATCGACGTTCACAGAATACTAATGTGAATGTGAAAGGCTGTGTGTTAAGTGATTTTCATATATTCGTTAATTGAACCGCGGTAGGTTACAAAACATGCTCATGTTCAAAGGTGAAATAAAATCTATATTTTTATTTTTATTTTTTTGCAGATTACTTCATATTTAATGTAACGGAAGCTTGTTTCACTTTGAAGACACTTTCCACTTCCGGTATTCTTCCTGATAAATACTGGCACCTTGATGCACCAATTACACAGATGGGCGGACGGATCACAAGGCCCGTCACGGATGAGAAAAAAATATAGTCACGTGTTTCCTTGTTTACTGTACAGAGAGGATGGGGTTAAAGCTCAACTGTACCACCGTGTGGTTAGAGATACTGCTGTAAACGTAACACGTTTAATTTCTATATATTGTAGTGCATTTACATAGCCCCTATTATTAGTTTTATTTTGAAAGCTCAAATAAAATAAAGGTTTAAGCATTTCCAGTCATATTTCACATCATGTGTTTCAATAAATGTACACTAAATAAAGAAAAAACATCATCAATGTCTGATACAAATGTTTAATACAGAAATGTACAGCGTTGCAGAAACATATATTGATCAATTTGATCAAATGGGACCAATATGGTGATGGAGACCTTCAGAGATTCATCAAAAAATCAAGGTCAGCTAACTGTCCATTATTGATACTTGAATTTAGCACAGAGCACAGAAGACGTCTTTATGTAAACAACTGTACAGACAGGGGATTTTTCCTCCTCTCTGATCTCTCATTCGATCACATGGTGGATTCTGAAAGACATAAACAAAAGCTACCATCACACTATGTTGGAGAGCCTCAGGTAAGGTGATGACCTCTGTTTGCAAAGTGTCAGTCACACAGCTGGGGTTGCGTGAGGGAGAGCATATGCATGTCATGTGGGTCAGTTGCACTTAACTACAGAGCAGGACAGGATGGTGTGTAGGGAGCCAAAGCTTCTACATGCTGGGTGACCAGACTACAGGAAGGTAGGGGGTTGTTGGGGGTGGGAGAGAGGCTCCAGAGCCTACCTGGCTGGGTACATGGCCAGGACTCATGTCTACACAGGTGGCAAAGGAATGAAGGGGACCCCTCTGTCCCCCTGGTGCTAGGACAAAAGGGCATCAATACCTGCAGGAGTTAAGACCATGGCCTGCAGCAGGTCAGACAGAGAGATGATGCCCTTCACCACATCAGCCCTGTCCACCAGGACCAGCCGATGGACCTGGAATAAGGAGGATATACAAATCTCAGATAGACAAAAAAAAATCATTGGATCTTCCAAATGATACCAAAACTCTTTAAAGAAAACATTTACTTCAGCTTTCACAATGCGGTCTATAATGGTCTCCAGGGTTTCATCAGGATAGCACTTGATCACTCCCTCAACAAAACACATGCGCCTGCGAACGGCTTCCTGCATGGTCATATCCAGATTGTTGTAGCTCTTCTGGGCTGCTAGATTCTGCGAGGGAGTAAACACAGACACCCCAGTTTCTGAGCAGGTGTCAGAAAATAAAACTGCAGCACTGGAGATAATGCTTCTGTGTGGTACTTACAATAACATCAAATCTGGAGTAGAGTGCCACCACTTTGCCTGAGAAAACAAATCACTGGTTGCTGTAACAGCCACTAATTGTAGTGTAGTGTCTATAATGTATAATATAAAAAAAAAGCTAAATAATTTACAGTGTTTGTCCACCACCGGCAGTGCAGACACCCGCCTGTCCACAAATATGGAGAGTGCATCATAAAGCGATGCTGTTTCCTGCACAGAGGCGATGTTCCTGAATGTTCCAATCCCAAGCTCCTGGATCGGTCTCTGGATGAACGCAGGTTTGGGAACCCTTCTCCCCTGAAAACATCCCAACAGCATCACAGGATAAACTCTCTTCCACACACACAGAATGAAAAAATCACCTGAATTAAGGCTTACTTACAAATATGTGGAAAAACTTGAGGATTCTTTTGTGGGTGAGAATATGCAGGACGTTTCCAGACACTGGGTCGATGACAGGCAGCCTGTGG
This sequence comes from Selene dorsalis, assembly GCA_900303245.1. Taxonomy (NCBI): domain Eukaryota; kingdom Metazoa; phylum Chordata; class Actinopteri; order Carangiformes; family Carangidae; genus Selene; species Selene dorsalis. Next base: position 18,476 of record OMNW01007995.1, read on the forward strand.
ATCTTGTACTTTAGTAAGGAATAGATGGCATCAAATAGGCTGAGAGGAAAGAGTAGAGGAGACAAACTGGAATTTATTGCTTGGCAGGGAGAAGAGTTAAAATAGCATCAGGGTGCATCTGAGTGTGTGGTGTGCACTCACCTGGCCTCTGGAGAAATACTAATGAGGAAGTGACTGGAATATTTTAAGTAGAAATCTGTAAAAGAAGAAGAAGAAGAGACAGAAGAAGAAAAGACAAAGGACTAATGGAGACGTGTGCACAGAGGTAATCTCACTGATCCGCCCTGGTTATTTACTTTGAAATGAATCACCTCTCCATGTCTCAATCTTGTGGCTCTCCAGCTCGTACATTTGAACCTTCAGAGACAAACCACAAAGTTATGAGTCAATTTAAATGCGTATGTTGAGCTGAAGTGCAACAGATTCACGCTCACCATGGGAGACTTGTAATAGCAATGGAGGATGTTGATGAAATCTGTGATAGTCAGCATACCTGCGGCAAACAAAGGATGGATGTTCCTGTTGTTATAATTCATAGCGACCAACACTTCACAGAGACTAAAATGATAATCTTTACTCTTACCCACAAATCTCTGTAACTTGCTGTCCCACAGAGGCGCCGCTCTCAAGCCGTTTGCCACCAGTGCAAAAAAGGCCTTTTTCACCTTTGTGGAAGTGGAAAAAAACATCAGTGTGCTTTCCAAGCAAACAATCAAGCTGCTATACGTTTCAGCGCTGCATATCAGAGCTCTGTGCTGCTGGTAAAACAGCTGCAGACTCACTTGTAGCGTGGTATCAAATATGACCAGTTTAGAGCTGGTTGGAATGGCCTCATAACAGCAGTGGCTCTTCATGAAATTCATATACACAGTGGCATCAACCTCTAGGAGGAAAGTTATAGATTAACGGCTGATACTGATCTGAACAGAGAGCAAATATAGACATGGATATATCCATGCATGCACACACATACAAGCCACACTTACAAATAATACATGGTAACAGTCAGATGTGTGTGTGTGTGTGTGTGCACTAAAACTCACAAATCCACACATGACACATGCAGAGCAGCTACCTTGTTTCTGTATTTCCTTCTTTTTTCTGGGAATGACACCTGCAACAGAGCAAATCAAAACGCCAGCATGACATAGTCAGAATAGCTTGAAATCCACAAGGCTCCTTGTTTACTCGCTTCCAATAATAGCTTCAACTTCACAGACTTTTCCATTGTTTCATATTCAATCCACTGTGGCATTTCACCTGCGAACGAGGCTCCATAACTCTGTTGTGTGTCCATGAAAAAGTTGAAAGCAGCAAACTCAAGACTTGCTGGTGGCTCCGCTCAGTTCTTCCCCCTTTCCTACTTTGCAGCTGGGTCTATATTAGGAGCTCTCAAGTGGTATGTGTGT